>JAVIWB010004122.1:0-54416 GCA_031893035.1 Dermolepida albohirtum | reverse complement strand
TTTACCTTAGCTACTTCCTGTTCTTCGGTCAACACATGCGGTATCCAACGGGAAACTAGTTTTTTTATACACAATTCTTTATGCACAATTTTTCTGAATTGAGGTCTTTGAAATTCCCAATAATACTTCAATCTTCCTTGATAATCTTGCGCACAGCATCGACGTTTTCCTGAATGATTTCCGTTTTTGGTGAACTTGCTCTTCGACCGTCACTAGGACTAATCCGTCCACGTTTGAATTCTTCATCCCAACGAGAAATTAATACTCCATCACCGAAAACAGAAACCAACTCAGCGAAACAATCTTGTTGAAATAATTGCTTTCGAAAATTACATATAAAAAACTATTTCACAAAAATGTACTCGGTTTAATTCCATTTTTCAACAAATTTGTCAACTTTAGCAGTTCGTTGTAGCTACAATACTACACGTGTTATACTGAAACTTTGATATAAGTTAACTAAAGATATTAATTTTTAGTACCGACACTTGATTAGTGACGCTCTCTGTGTCCCACTATGCAAAACTTAAGACATCCCACATATAACATATTTTTTTTCAAAAAAAATATATAGAAAGCCCATGATTATTTCAAATTTGAAATTGAATACTTTAACTTTAATATTTCCTCCACTCAATGGTATTTAAGAAAAGTGTATTTCTATTATAGAAAACTTTATATTTTAAACTAATATAAATATAGACCTTTTAAAACATTTTAACCATGAAATTATGGAATACTTTGAACTGAATAATATTTCAACTTTTGGCATAACATTTTACTAACATCAATGAAAATTATTATCAATATATTATTATCAAAACTAATGATTAAAATGCTTTCAATGATCCACTAGAGGATTCGGCATCGAGGCAATCCGAAGGGTGTTCAAGTCACCAATAGCAGGAAGATATGCACCACCGAGTGATGTTCACTAGGCGACGTAGTCCGTAATATATATGTTGTTGTCTTAAACACAGCTGGAACTGAAATAGCGAAAGTATTATAAACAAAAAGTGTAATTAAATATTTTATGATCCAGGATATATAACCGCATTTGCATCGAATTATTCTAATCTATCTATTAGTCTCTCTCTCTTAGTGGCGCTTCTTCATACGGATTGATCGTTTAGAAAATTTTAATGCGATTTTAGTTTCTGTTTGAATATTATTGTGGTGGTATAGTAAGTGAATAACAGTGTACGAAATGTTCCTTGGTAAATAGGTGTTTTTAAACGGTTCAACACAATAACTTTGAATATGAAGAAGGTTATGACAACAGGCCAATCGGTGAAAAATTAAATCTAGGCGCGTCAACAATAAAATATACCTTTCGTCTATATCGAGTAACAGGACCGTGACCGTCAGGGTCCGTTACGAATACCTTAGCAGATGATCTTTTACATCTAATAAGCAAACAAAATCTCAGACTAACAGCACCAAAATATAATGAGAAAATTCAATACCAGACGTCAGCATTTTATTTCTGTTAGTACGGTCGCCAATTGGCTGAAAGAAATTTAAGCTTGCAAGCTCGTAAACTATTGCTACACCGGTATAGCCGAACGATAGGCCGAGAACAACGAAGTCGGAAGATAGAAAAGTGGCAAATACTCTATGAACTGACAAAATCAATATTTACAGTATTCGGTCAAAGCAAGAGGGTGTTTGTCAGACGTTCGGCTAATGAGAGGGTGCTTCCCGAATGGATTGTACCAGTAAAACACGGTGGCGGTTTAGTTACAGTTTGGGGTTGCTCTTCTTACACAGAAATATTGACATTAGTCCGAATCGAATTTCAATGCGGCATGAGCATTACCGCGAAATATTAAAATTCCATGTCATTCCTTCTGAGCTTCTTGCGAGTAATCTGAGGTGTCAAAATTTTACTTTTATGTACGATAACGATTCGAAGCATACAGCCTGAATACCCAAACAGTATGTAAATGAGCAAACTCAAGCGAATATTTTATGACATGACCACCATTAAACCCTATTGAGTTTCTGTGGAATAAATCTACAATTCGGAGTTTTCTATTACTCGGAATTGTAGATCTCACTTCTAAAGAATAGTTCAGTGTATTACCCAACATGAATGGAGCAACATCCCACACATCAAATTCCGAAAATTAATCGAAACAATGCCACGAGTACAAGCAATTATCAATGCAATAGGTGAATTTTTGACGGAAACTGTATTTAAGAATTTTATTAATAATTAATAGTAAAAAATAAAACTTTTTTTAGATTTTAAAAGTTGTTATACTTTAGAGTAATAAATTTATTTCTTTAGTATTTGTCGCTTGTTTTGATTTTTAAAATTTTTGTTACTTGATCAAATTTCAATGAATAATAGTGTATGTATGCTTTGAAGACATTCAAGTGCTTTTATTTGCCTATTTGGCGCAAAACATATTAGATCTAGTGTTATGTCTGCGGTTAATTACTTTTATACAAACTTTCTAAAAGTACACTATTTACGAACCAGTATCACAAATCGATGCAGGAAACAAGTTCGCTATTACCAGTAACATTTACTTACATAACAATGCTTCTTTGAGTGTTATTTGAAAACCAGGAGACTATCTTTCCGATTTGCGATAACAAAATAAATATCGTCATTCTCTGGTTCGCTTATAGGTATACCTTTAACACTGCAAAATATCAATTTGCATAACGGTATCATGTACGTGAAATGAACGAGTCAAAGTTAGTAATTGAGGCAAAAATATGCCGGTAGTTGAACATAGAAAATGCAAGGCCTTATTTACATAATATTAATGCAGTATAAAACGTGGCTTCGTATTAATATAATGCCAACTGTTATCTAAAATTGTACTCAACTTGAGAACTTTTCTTTTATGTGCCAAGCATGCTTTCTGTTTTATACCTATAATTTACATATTTCACATATATTAAATAATTCGATTTTATTTGAATGATTATATGATATATTTTGCACGCTTTAAGCATATTTAACTGGATTTATTTTATAGACAAGAGTAACAAACTGTACATCTCTATTGAATATTATACTTGCGTTAACAATTACGGACTGCATTTTTGTAAATATATTTTAAAATAATGAATACTCTAAAATATTTTTCAGTAATATAGGGTTATTCTAAAAAGAATGAACCGATGATCTCTAACATAGTTTTATTTTGCCTTACAAGTTTTCAGTGTTGTCACTACTTGCAGCCCGGATAATATGGAAAAACCTCACGTAGTAGCATATTGATTGCTGTTGTTGTTCGATATTTAAGATCGTCTATGTTATTGTGCAATGTGTAAACAAGGTTGATAGTTTCTTCATCTTGGTTTCCGGGTTGGAAACACGTCCTTGGAACTTCTGCTGCCGGCGTTTCGCCTTCACTTGAGACATCCTCATTCAAGTGAAAACGAAAACGTCAACAGCAGAAGTACTGAAGACGTGGTTCCAACCCGGAAACCAAAATAAAATTATGGACAACGACCGTGAAAGTCTACATGGCAGAAAACTTAATTTTTAGCATATTCCCATAAGAAAAAATAACATACGATAATATCTGGAGATTTTGCAAAACCAAGTACAAAGAGTAAGTTCTCGCGCACCCTTCCAACCAATCTATCCTTCTTCACCCTTCTTCATTCATCAATTTATTGTTCTTCGTTAAAAAATGCTCCGATTATCAGATATCACTCAAAACGACACGACGGCAGCAGAAGTACCGAGGACGCGGTTTCAACCTAGAAGCTAAGATGAAGAAACTATATACAATAACAGCGGAGTACATATAAACTTGAACTTTTACATATGTATACCCATAAGAAAAATTCACATACATACGTTCGGATCTAGGGATTTCGAAACAAAAACCAAACACAAAGAGTTAGTTCTCGGACACCCTCCCAACATATCCATCGTTAGGACGCTTTGTCATTAAAAAAATGAACGAAGCATCAGATGTTTTTAGGGTGGTCCTCTCTCTTAATGAAAGATGAATTGATATGAATCTGAGCAGTAAAGGGTAAAGCCACCACGGTATTTTCCTTGAAGAAAAATTGATGTACGTCCTTTGTAGAGAGCGGTTTAATATCGAATCGCTTTCGAAAAGTATGTTGCACCGTAACAACTGAATTCATTTTCGCGAATTCGTGGATGTAAAAAGCTTTTTGTCGTCGACTTGCCGTTTCTAGTGTAAACAATCAATTGAGGGGTGCTGCGGGACCAACACTTACAGTAAGCGTGTGGCAGCTAAATACGAGGGTAGCCGTTTGTACAATATTTCGGGAATAACAAATAAAAAAAAATTTTTGTTATCGAAAATAGTTTTATTACTTTTCAAAATATTCTCCTTGAAAATCAATGCACCTTTGTTTTCGTTTAAACCAATCTGAAAGGCATTGCTGTCACTGTGAAGGCGGTATCTCCAAAATATGAGTTTTAAATGCCTCAACTGCCTCTTTCGTTGTAGAAAACCGTTGGCCACGAAGTTTATTCTTCATTTGTGGGAACAAAAAGAAATCGCAGGGTGCTAGGATCAGGGCTGACCGGATAATAAAACCGTCAAGGTAAATATATTGCTAAAATTGATAAACTTCACGATGCAATCATCAAATCGGAGGCAACACTAACAGTGTTGCCAGTTTCCGAAATATAAACGACTACCTTTGTATATTGCTGATTATAGTTGTTATTAGCTGACACTGTAGTTCGGTACTTATTGTATGTATTTCGTATGTTTCACATTGTATGCGCTTTTGATATCGCAACTCCTGATATACGTCGGTGACGGCCTAGACTATCGGAAGCATCCGTACCAACATCGCTCGCCGCCAATGCGTGCTTGTTATAAATTCCTAATTATTTGTTTGCCTGTACTTTATTTATTTTTTACTCGGGACTGTAAATAAGCGATGCTGATTTTATTTGTCATATTTTGGCAACTTCTAAATTTAGGCAGAGATATTTAAACACGTTCTTCTTGTTTATATTATTATATTCAGTTTTCGTTTAATATTATATAACGTTATAATAAACGTTATTAAAAATAATTTACTTCCTACATGAAATATCAAGTTTCCTGAAACAAAGTTGCATATTGATTTTCAATTAAAAATTGCGGTGAAATACTGCTGTAGAATTTCTAAATTTATGATTACTATATAATTAACTACAATCGAACTATATTAAGTTTGTAAATTATACAGCAAATTTCCCATATATTCTGTAATTAACTGTATGTATGCTTATCTGTTAAATTTATACATCAATTTGTAAAATAGAAATTGTTTATTAGCTAGGAAAATAATTGCATGATGTATTTCTGTTTAATTATATGTTATGTGCTTTTTAAATTTGAAAAGCTGTAGCTAATTAAAAATAAAAATAAAGAATCAAAGCTACTGGTGGTAAATTTGATTACCCAAGTTTGTGCGCTGCAGCTTCCTAGCCTATTCAGTCGAAGACGGTCGTGTTAGTTGCTAGACAAATACGCGTGTCATCTTGTTAAATGAATATGTATATAATAGTCTGTATATTTGTATATAATAATAATAATAATAATAATAATAATAATAATAATAATATGCCTTTGTTTTCTAAGAAGTAATTATACAAGTAATATAAATACAAAACATTCAACTGAATGGAAAATCCTAAGGGGTGGTTCAGATGGATAACTAGAAGTCATCCCCTGCTTTAACACCAAACCCTTAAAGTTATAAAGAAATATAAATTACAAAGTAATTGCCTAATACTAAGAACTAATAAAAACCTAACCTAGTTGAATTATTCTGCCCGTGCACACAACCGTAACCCAACAAAGTCATTACAATTAAAAGTAATATAAAGAATTCCCTCGATTACAAGAATAATTTAACAATGGAAAGAGACGTCACACACAAGACTGCCTATCAAATAGGTAATTAAATATAGCACGCCTGAAAGGCAATCCCATGGACTTGAAGTGATCATCCAAAGAATTGTAATAGTGATAAATATTATACGTGAAAGATCTTCTAAAAAAAGTTGGGCGGTATCTAGGTAGACCAATCATATTCTTCCTTCTTACATTGATATTATGCACATCGCACCGAAACCTAACTTTATACAGCAAGTATGGACGACACTTTGTCAAAAGTGTTTTATGATAAAGGTTCAAAGAATGGAAAGCAAAGCGATTTCGCATATTCAGCCACCGCAAAGTTTTTAATTTATGTGATATTATTTCACACTTACGAACACCAAAAATGTATCGCACACACGAATTTTGCACTCTCTGAACCCGTCCCACATCATCGAAATCCAATATATCGGTGTGGTAATAAAAAATCTCGTACCCCATTTTAGGTATCAAACGCCCCAAAAATATAACAGCGCGATGACAGAAGATAAATAAAAAAATTCATAAATTTGATGACAATTTCGTTTTATTTGATAAAGAAAGGAAAATTAGCAGTACTTAATACTTAAAGTTAAGTTACTATCAACAAATAAGAATATTGACAAAAAGAATGTCATTTGTTTGAAAATCTAGTTTTAATAACGCAATTCTGAATAATAAAAATGATAGAAATTTTAACTGGGACAAGTTTCGTTTACAAAAGAAAGGGATGTTTAGATTTTTTAAATTAATTTACTTAAGAGGCTTTTTAACAAATTTGAAAAAATTTTAAAAATGATGATATCTAGAAAAATTAACGTAAGATGAAAAAAAGGAAAAGAACGTTCAAAAAATATAATTAATGAATGTAAATGCTATTACTTTAGAGAGAAAGAAAAAAAACCTCAACTGATATTGGCGAAGTAGATGATGTTTCCAGCTATGACTGAACCTAAACTATGTGGTTACGCTCTTAAGATGTAATTTTACACTTAATAATTGCTTAAACACTATACTTAATTAGTACTTAAAGTTGCGTACTTGATTTATATTGTAATTCGTACTTGAGCAGTACTCACTTCCTTAAAACAACGTCAACGAAAAAAGAAATTAGAAAAGTCGTACCTGTTCAAGATGGATTTGAATAAAAAACATAAGTACTATTCGAAAGATCTAAAAAAACTACCGAAACACCTTGGACCCAGATAATGCTGTTAAAGCTGTTTTCGATAATTAATTCATTAAACTGAACGTACTAAAGAATATTGGCAACTCATAAAGACATTAAAAATTCATAATTATTCTGATAATAATACACACAAAGTACGTATTTGGTACGTAGACTTCTGCGGTCGAGGTACATACTATTTCCTTCTGGGCTTCCGGGCTGGAACCGCATCACTAGTATAACTGCTGACGTTTCAGTGCGACAGACAGTAGCAGTAATTGAGCCCTGAAGATGTCCCATATGAGTGGGTACGAAACGTCGGCAATTATACCAGTGACGCGGTTCCAGCCCGGGAGCTCAGAAGCAGTCCCGGCAACTCTGATAGGAAATGGCAAATTATTAACATAAATCAAAAACATACAGGGCTCAATATAGAAAACATACACCAGCAATACCGCAGGCTGATTGGGTGTCCCGTATCGTAACTATTTGCCTCCAATTGGAAAGCTAAAATTAATATCATGCTTTAGCAAGACTATTCATACCAAATGATACCAATTTATATAATAAAACTTTATGATTGACGCAGTTCAGTTCAAATAATATATCAAGGCAGAAAATAATCTTGTCAAAATTCGTATAGATGGCGCTTAAAAGAGAAAATAGTACCTTTATTTCGACAGAAACCATGCTGATGTTTACATAGTAAATTAAAATTAAATTAATTTGTTAATATTTATAATCGTGATGGATTTATAAATTTTTTCAATAATCGATAACAAGTTAATAGGACGATAGTTACTAAAATCATTACAATTATTCTTTTTAAACAGTGGTTTAACCCTTAATACCCTTAATTTTGATGGAAAAATACCTTTTTTGAAAGAATAGTTAATCGGATACAATAGTATCAAACTGATGAAAGATAAATAATGCTTAAAAATAAAGCGCGAATGAAATCTTGGCCAATAGAGGATATGGAATTTAATTTTCCTACTGCATCCTGAACGTCATTCTTTCTTACAGGAGAAATAAAAAATAAAGTGCACCTATGTTTCAGGTATTTGTGTATTGTACTATATAAAATTGAACGACTAAGGAAATAATAATAATGACCTTTATTTCCAACAGGCTTAAAGCCCAATAACAGGAAAATACAAAATAGCTAACTGAGTTTAGACATATGTGTGGAAGATATAATAAAAAAATTAAAGCTAATTCAAACTAAAGTTAGTCAGAACAGCAAACAGAAACAAAAATTACTAAAAATACATATATTGTATGCATGCTAAGCAAACAAGTCAGCAGGTTCGTTGGCACTTTTAATCAAAACATAGACCGGTGTTCTCCTGAGAATATTAGTCCGCGCCCTTGGCGTCACAATGGACCCATTGCACCTAGATTTCAAACGGGGCACTAAAAAACACAAACGATGCAGTAACGAAGTACAGTCAACACTGTTACCAAGGATGCCATGCAACATCCCACCACAGAGATCAACCCTCCTGTCATGCAAAGAGGACATATTATGCTCAAGAAGCAACACTTCCTGCGACATACCTCTTTGTGGGTAAGCACCACTAATCTTGAAGGTAAAGGATTTTAAAAGCCTTCGATGAATGCGCTCTAACTTCAAGCACTCACATGGATATATCGGAGACCAGACCAGTGATGCATACTCCAGTTTGCTTACAATGTAAGCATAGTATAGGGACGTTAATACATCAGAGTCACAGAAATATTTGGAGGTGCGGAATAAAAACCCCAGCGATTTGCTGGCTTCTAAGCACACAGTAGTAATCTGTGGCAGAAAGGTAAGACAAGAGTCGAAAATTACTCCAAGATCCCTAAACTCACTCACCCTCCCCAAACTATCATCCCCGATGTGGTACACGGATTCAAAAAGCAAAGTAGACTGTGAGAAGGTCCTGGTATAGCATTTGTTAAGGTTTAATCTTCATACAAACCGTCTACACCACCTCTCCAGGAAGTCCAAGTTCAGCTGCAGATTATCAGCATCCTTAGGGGAACGAATTTCGGAAAAAATGATTATTTGTCAAGTTTCGAGGATGTTCAATAAAAAATTCCTTAAAATTAGTGCATAGATTAAACACGTAGGAAATATTATTTGGAAGAACATGGTAAGAAGAGGCTAGAGTATTTTTATTTATAATTGGTTACTTAGTGCGTCTACCTTACATACCCTTGAATTTATATTCTCGAATATAAAGGTGAAACGATATTCGATATTTTCAAAGCAAGACAAAATAATCTAGTTGTATTCGTAAGTACGTAAAAATTCACTCGTGTTATCAAGATGTTGCCAACAGAGGAAAGCGTGCGATCATTACTTTTGGTTTATAGCCGCAAATATTTCAGTATTGGGTTGTTAGCAACATCTGTTAGCTGTTGCGGTTTATATATTAATTCGATACCCTACTTCTTCGTCAAATTTACGGCCACGAAATGCTCACAATTTGTATTCAGTAGTTTTTTCATTAGCTTTAGGCAGAGAATGGTGTTTTGACGGCATAACTGTATAATTTTATTTATTTTAATGGATGCGATTTTTGGCGTTATAATTTTAAAATGATGACAAGCCATTTAAATGAAAAAAAAAGCTTTCGTAATTGTAACTTTTGCGAACTTAAAAAGACGAAATCGTTTAGTTACTTATGATGTCGTTAATTACAAGACAACAAGGCATTAATTGCCTTAACTTTTCAAACATTTATTAGGGCATTTTAATACCCAGTTACGAGGACAACAAAGGGTATTAAGAAAGTTTTGCAATATAGCTTTGTTTATTTATTTTTTTCGAAGTAATTTCATTTACACCTCTCCATCCTCCGAAACTAATATTTAAGCCAGTTCTGCCAAGTTTCACTAGGGAGTAAAGCACACTCGTTGTCCCAAGCCCGCAGAAGGCCCTCTTCACTGGAAAACCGCCTCCCTTTTAGCTTCATTCTCACATGCGGGAACAGTGCAAAGTCGCAGGGAACAAGGTCTGGACTGTAGGGAGGGTGCTCGAGAAGTTTCAATCCTGTCGTGGTCAAATATTCGGTGCAGGCTTTGGCGCGGTGAGCTGGAGCATTATCGTGATGGAGGAACCAGGTGTCCATCATTTTCTTCTTTACAGATCAGGATTTTCTGACAACTACGGGTGTGTCCTCATCATCAAAGACCCAAACTTTCTATTGAGCTTTGGTCGGTACATCGTAATAGTACAGCCAAGTCTCGTCACTTATCGCGATGTTGTTCACATACCGAGATTGTCACTTATTAAACTTTTTTTAGCATCTCCTGGCACCAAGTCACACGTCGTGTTATCTGTTCTTCAGTCAGTCGATGCGGCACCCAGAGAGAACAAAGTTTCTTCACGTGCAAATGATCATGCAGAATCGAACGAATTGCTGGTGCATTCAGGCCTGAAATATCATCTATCTGTTGGTAGGTCACTCGCCTGTTCTCGCCAAGCATTTTCCTCACAGTAGTAACGCTTTTCTCCGTAACCGACTTTCAACATGGTTGCGCAAGAAAATGGTTAACCGATCTAATCTACTTTATGAAATTTACTACGGAATAGGATTATGTGGTTATGTTTTGTGTATATTTTACTAAAGTGGATGATCTTCATCATGCAATATTACTCAAGAAGCTATATAATTATTTTTAATCTTTTTCTGTACTTACCGTAGTGAGTAATATTTCAATCATTAATTTCGCTTTATTTGAAATTCTATTTATTACCTCAAATTACTTATGTAAGTCATAAAGAATATGCCACTGCGAGATTTTTTCCTTACCTATAGACTCTATTTTTAATCAATATTGTTATCGAACTTTTTCCAGTATGTAAATATTATCTTTATATTTTGATGGTCGTCTTTAATAATAATAAGTACTGGAAATTAAAAAAAAAAAGAAGAACCTGAGAGTGATATAATAATTTATTACAATTCATCAGAATGCATCCGCTAGCAAACTGAAATAAACATGTGTCTACAAATAAACATAAAGATGTTATTCCCTGTACAGATAACAATTGATGATTTGGAAAAATCTCATAAAATACATATTTATACGTTCAATGATAATCAGAATCACTTTAGGAGAACATTTCTTGCAGTATGAAATATAAAATTAATAATGATTAAAGACAATAAATGTTCTAATATGAGGGTAAATTTGATGGAGCCTATTGTTCATTAACTTAATCAATTAAGGTTGATATATAACCCTTTTACACATTAATTTTCGTATTCCGAATAAGTATTTCGACAACTAATAGCTCATCATCAGTAGATAATTAAACAGTGTCGCACCTGGATTTGTACCGTCAAAAGGGGTTATATGTCAACTTAAGTGATTAAGTCCTAGTATGGTACGATTCACAAATACAATTTTTTATCTTATATTGTCTTTCTATTTATGTGCATAAGCACTTATCTTCTCTGTTTCGGATCTTCTTTCGCCAAATGGGTTGAGTCGCGCATTCACTTATCATTCACTCTTGAATAATATTAAACACTGCTTATCGATTTCCACTGGCAGTCTTCAATATATATAATTTTTGCAATGCTTGCACTAATTCTTTTTTGCAGAAAACGACTGGTACTCCTAGTATCAGAACCACCACACTCTCTGGGCAGAATGACCTGACAGTCAGTCGGTGATTAAAATTCTCCGTCTACTTATATAAGCACAAATTTTATTACTCACTCTATACACAAAAGAATTATTCTATTGTCCGCACACCTTCGTTTTCACAGACGGATATTCGTTTTATAATATGCACATGCTTCACAATTTCACACTTGGCCATTACTTATAAGTACATATTATAAACTAAGACAATATACGTAATACATGCAATAAGCATACATTGAAAAGAACTGTATAATATACTTAAGTGATTATATAAAGTAAACAATTAGTACACTCTTTCGAAGTGAAACAGACAATAGAAAATGGAATAACCTATAATATATAGAAAATGAATATACATTCATTCGGACATTGCGATGTATTTATATCCTTTGTATAATTAAAACCTTTCTGGTAATTTAATAATTCATTAAGGAAAAATATATAAATAAACTTAAATATAATTATATAAATACTACAATGTATTTGTATTAATTAACATCTCAAATTTTGGAAAATGTAAATTAAAGAGCATCTTTATTTCAACGAAATAAAAATATTTACAAAAAATAAAACTATTATGCGTACCATTACAGTCTTAATGTGTTGGTAGGTCGACTGCACAATAATACGATACGTGATAATTATCTTACAAGATGGGTATCGCCTGCACACGTAGAAAGTGTATAGAATTGATTAAATACGTGCAGACCAATGCGATAAAGACATCTATCGTAAGAAACGTGTATTAAGCGATACGCCCTGTTAATCTCTTCATTCATTATCGTACGATATTTCAAGCATACAGATTGGTTAGAAGTGATTCAAGGAAGGAATGAATGCTCGGAATTTTTCCTGGTTTAACCTTTCCTAAACACACCAGCGTGTGTTTGATTCTGGCAGAATGAGTTTGTGAAACGTTTTCTATGTGATTTTTATAGCGGACCCAGTTGAGATATTGCGATTGATTGTAAGTTTTAATGGAGACTGTGGTTGATTGAAGGTAGATAAAACCTCGTTCAAGATCAATGTTCGTATTCTGTATACGTATTTCGACAACTACGTTGTCATCACCAGCAGAGAATTAACCACAGAAAACTCTCACAGAATCATTGCGTATAAATATCCTCTCTAACAACCAAACAAACACTGATTTTTTTCACACATAATTTAATATATTTCCTGGTCTTAAAACTAACATTACGAATATTTTGTAGCACGTGTTTCTCTAAACTGAATTTCTCAGGCCGATTACAACTGATATGATAGATACGTCCTTTATATCAGGTTAGCGATAGGGCTTTACTACCTTGTTTTATTAACAATAAGTAATAGTCTGCTGATGATTACAGCTTATTTATTGAAATACGTATACAGACTACGAACGTTCATGAGGTAAGGATTTCTTTTGCTTTTTTTAATAATTCGATTAACCAGTCTTCAACAAAATGTGCCTAAATATTCTGGAAACCATATTCTGGAATGTGATTGATGCAGATAAAGATTAAAATTTACAATATTTAATACTCGGTACGACTGAATCTGCGTTATAGTTAAGTGCAGTAAGGTGATTTGATTAAGGGATTATTGATAATCCCTTAATCAAGTGGTTGACAATGAGAGGTAGTTTTTGGGGGCAAAAATATTAGTTTAATATTTTGAAAATCAGTTTTGGGTACGACGTGGCGTTATCTAAAAATAAAAGAACTTTTCTATTCTGGTGTTGCATTTTTCTATCAAAGTTGGTTAATCAAATTGTCATAATCTCCCTCGTCATCCATCCCTTTTTATTAGAATACCACTCCATTGGCAACTTTTCAACGTTTGCTCCTTTAAAGCATTGTGGATTCTTACATTTTCCAATTACTAAAGGTCTTTCCTTTTCTCCAACCATATTCACACACATAAGAATAGTTAATCTTTCCTTAGCAGCTTTGCCACACGAACATTTTTCACCTTTTAATGCAAAGGTTTTGTTTGGCAAAGTCCTGAAAAAAGTCCAGTTCCATCTGCATTAAAAATGTCTTTCAGTGAGTATTCCTTTGTGATAGTTATCAATGAAAAAGCCATAAAATATGTCTTATCGAGAAGGCGTAACTATTTTAAGTTTTAAACATTATTAATGATAATTTTGAAAAACCACCTACGTACGAGTCTGCAAAATTAAGTCAGATTTAGACGCTGACAATAATAATATTTTTTTGTAAATTATGAATCATTTGATCTTGGATTTATTGTCATAATACGCACATTAAAGACTATGAAAGCAAGTGTTTTATAATAATTCCTTGCTATGCCTCCACTCAGGACTCTCGTCCTGACTCAATCAAGCAGATTAATATTCCGAAATATTATAAAGTTGCTCTGGTAACAAGACTTCTATTTTGAAATGCTTTAATTTTCGTTTATTTACTTATCTTTTAATAAACGACGTTCATTATGTCTGCCATCGAATATTAATTCTTGGTGACACGATGCTTGAAAATTTAATAAAATGTTCATTTGATTTGCCTGCAGTTTTGTTCAGACGTAAAAGGTGAACCAGGTATGAATATATAATCTAAAAAGTGTTGTGTGATATATTCAAGAAAACACACCTTCAAGAAACACAACACGATCGCTGTTCAATGCGACGTACATATCGTATATTCGACACTGTCGTTGCAATTGATATTTCTCTACCAATATACAAATCCCAGAGATGATCTTGGGAGAGGAAATACTAGATTTTTACGGTCGTTTTGTGTACATGATCTGGACCGGTTCGCTACTGTGCGTCGTATCGCACCTAGCATCCCATATAATTCAAATAAGGACTGACAGCTGACTTTCCGTGCTCCGGATGGAAATCCTTCTGTCGACAGGGGAAAATTAAATTTGTCTTTCGAAATCCTCAAATACTATCTTATTTCTTCCGGGCGTTTACTATACCGCTTGTTTTAGCTTTTAGTTCGTTGTCGTGAAAACGTAAACTGGTAATATATGTGAATTATGTGAATAATAATCGTTTATTAATTATGTTCATAGAACTGAGGATTACATGCAACCATGGAAGTTCAATTAAAAACTTTAAACAAAAAACGCAAAAAACCCTTACCGCATCAACGGTTGCACTCAGTATACGTATTTCGATAACTAAATTGTCATCATCAGTAGGCTATTAATCACAGTGTTGCATCTGGATCCGCGGTAAAGCTCAAATAGTAAAAATTGGGCACACTCTTTCTACTTAAACCAAACACATACTGGCGTTCACGCGAAACCTATAAGTCAGTATTTCCTAATCATAAAAGTAACACTTGCACTAATGTACGCCCTGCAATTACTTACGGACCTTTTTAAAGGTCGTATCTCCTAGGAATTCATAGTGGCTAGAATATAGTATTGAATCCCTGACCGCATTAAACGCGTTGGTTTTTATTTTTCTTAATAAAGATGCTCTCATAACTGTATAATTCAGGGTAATTGTTCTCATTTTTGATTGAATGTATACAATCTGTGGTCACACAGATTATTGTCTAACACACCTTTCGCAAAACTGGATTTCTCAGGCCAATTAAACTTGATGTGATGATGATGATTTCATTTGATCACTATATTTCTGTCATAATCACGGCAATTTATTTCATATATCATAGATTTTTGATTAACATTGATTTTACCTTTCGCATTTCCTAAAAAGGATTTAATAAGGGTTTCTGGGCCGAAATGTAAGTTGAAATCCACATTCCTTAAAAATTTTATCTAAATTTTTTTATAAATGAGTGAGACGGTAATCGTATAAACTGTTTATTGCGATTATTTTGAGGTGATTGAGGTAATTTGAAGCCGTCGTGATAACCTGCTAACATTAGCTTCTTTTTGGGAAACATCGATTTCTATTTTATAGTTATTTCTAAATACTAGAGTATCTAGGAAACGTAAGCTATCATTGTTTTCTTCTTCTATCGTGAATTTTTCAATTGCTTAACGAAATCGTCTAAGTTACACTTATCTGTGTCAACAATTATCAAAATATAATCTACATAACCGATTATATATATATTTCTCTCATAATCACGGCAATTTATTTCATATATCATAGATTTCTGATTAACATTGATTTTACTTTTCGCATTTCCTAAAAAGGATTTAATAAGGGTTTCTGGGCCGAAATGTAAGTTGAAATCCACATTCCTTAAAAATTTTATCTAAATTTTTTTATAAATGGGTGAGACGGTAATCGTATAAACTGTTTATTGCGATTATTTTGAGGTGATTGAGGTAATTTGAAGCCGTCGTGATAACCTGCTAACATTAGCTTCTTTTTGGGAAACATCGATTTCTATTTTATAGTTATTTCTAAATACTAGAGTATCTAGGAAACGTAAGCTATCATTGTTTTCTTCTTCTATCGTGAATTTTTCAATTGCTTAACGAAATCGTCTAAGTTACACTTATCTGTGTCAACAATTATCAAAATATAATCTACATAACCGATTATATATATATTTCTCTCATAATCACGGCAATTTATTTCATATATCATAGATTTCTGATTAACATTGATTTTACTTTTCGCATTTCCTAAAAAGGATTTAATAAGGGTTTCTGGGCCGAAATGTAAGTTGAAATCCACATTCCTTAAAAATTTTATCTAAATTTTTTTATAAATGGGTGAGACGGTAATCGTATAAACTGTTTATTGCGATTATTTTGAGGTGATTGAGGTAATTTGAAGCCGTCGTGATAACCTGCTAACATTAGCTTCTTTTTGGGAAACATCGATTTCTATTTTATGGTTATTTCTAAATACTAGAGTATCTAGGAAACGTAAGCTATCATTGTTTTCTTCTTCTATCGTGAATTTTTCAATTGCTTAACGAAATCGTCTAAGTTACACTTATCTGTGTCAACAATTATCAAAATATAATCTACATAACCGATTATATATATATTTCTGTCATAATCACGGCAATTTATTTCATATATCATAGATTTCTGATTAACATTGATTTTACTTTTCGCATTTCCTAAAAAGGATTTAATAAGGGTTTCTGGGCCGAAATGTAAGTTGAAATCCACATTCCTTAAAAATTTTATCTAAATTTTTTTATAAATGGGTGAGACGGTAATCGTATAAACTGTTTATTGCGATTATTTTGAGGTGATTGAGGTAATTTGAAGCCGTCGTGATAACCTGCTAACATTAGCTTCTTTTTGGGAAACATCGATTTCTATTTTATAGTTATTTCTAAATACTAGAGTATCTAGGAAACGTAAGCTGTCATTGTTTTCTTCTTCTATCGTGAATTTTTCAATTGCTTAACGAAATCGTCTAAGTTACACTTATCTGTGTCAAAAATTATCAAAATATAATCTACATAACCGATCCATGATACAATGAATAAAATTATTGCCACCCTTTCTCGTCCAATAGATAAATGTATTGATCGACAAAGCGAGAACGTGTCTATCTCACAAGATCGGTAACTAAGTTTCCAGTGTGAAATAGATTCATTAATAACACAAATCTGCCTGAGGATCGGTGAATTCCGTGAAACATATTTAGTAGATAAGGTGTTGTTAATAATAGAATGATTCCTTTTAACATTAATATCCATGTTATGTTTAAATTCAACTCCAAAATGATTCATGAAAAGATCCGCTATAAATGGAGAAAGACAGTACCATTGCTGTTCCCTGCTTCTTTTCATTGATTTACCTTGAAATTGGGAACAATTTTGAGACTATGTACATAGGGTTGTTAACTGAAAAAATTCCTTTACTTTTTCAGGTCCACTCTTTTTCTCGTAAAGCAAATTTTCTAAATATTTTAAAGTTTCTGGATGGAATAAGTACTCAAAAAAATAATTACGTTACATCGAATGATACTAAAATTTCCCCATATTCCAGTTGAGTCTTTAATTATTTGAATAAATTTTATTAAATTAACACCTGACAAACTTGCTGTTTTTTCGGGAAAATTTTAATATTTATTCACTAACCATTTTGAATTCAGATAAGTTGGTGCGTTAATTCCTGAAACAACTGATCTCATCGAATTACCTAGTTTGCATATCTTACATAAACAGTACATTCTCAAGTTCATCAGATTACTTACACTTAATTTGTAGTTCGGGTAGAAGTTATTAACCTTGGACATTTTTTTAAAGTGTTTCTAGTGTCCCTTATTGTTTTGGGTAAAGAATTTTTCTTAAATTCAACGTAAGGGCCTCCTAAAATTAAGTTTTTCTCTAATCTGGTACGTAGACTTTCGCGATCATGATCCATACTATCTTCTTCTGGGCTTCCGGGTCGGAACCGCGTCACTGGTATAACTGCCGACGTTTCGTACCCACTCGTATGGGACGTCTTCAGGGCTCAACTATTGCTACTATCTGTCACACTAAAACTCAGTCGGCAGTTATACCAGTGACGCGGTTCTAACCCGGAAGCCCAGAAGAAGATAGTAGGTTTTTCTTTCTTTGGAAGTATGGATTTTGTCCAAAATTAATGTTAATTTTGTAAATATTAAATTTGTTCCCTTGTTGTTAAGTCTTTCGACTTAAGAGTTTTAATTGAGTTCCACTCATTATTAACTGACTTTTGTGTGTATTGCTGTAAGTTCTACTTAATTTGGATTTTACAAGCCTCTCTAATGAAGTTTTTTGAATCTTACTCAAAATTCTTAATAGAGGTTTCAATGTTTGCAATCACCTCCTTTTTAGTAGTATTGCGGTTTGGCAAACAATACTTTAAGCTTGATCTCTGAAGGTTGATACGTATTTCGACAACTAAGTTGTCGAAATACGCATACAGAATACGAAAATTAATGTGACAAGGGGTTGTATATCAACGTTCAGTGATCAAGTTAATCAACCACAGGCTCCATCAAAATTACCTTTAATACTTTATACCTTTATTTAAATAATAAAATTGAGTTACTAATAGTATACTTCTTCAAGATTAAAAGTATCAAATAAATGATTGATGACCACTCTTTCTTCTATAGAAATTATTCTCTTTTCTAGTGGTGGACAAAACTCTTTGAATTTCTTATTCAGACCTCTCTCTAACTTCTCTTTAAACTTTATGATTTCTGATTTACAGGGTTTTCCTATAAAAATTACGCCACTCTTCAAATTGAGCACTATCCAAATTTTTGCTAATTTCAAATGCAGCTAGTACAATTTCAATTCTAATTTACTTCTTTTACAGTACAGATTGTTCATTTTTAACTTCGACCATTTCATTGTCGCATATGAATTGACTTTAGTGTTCACTCTGCAGTTCGACGTTATCTTTTCCTTTATAAATTTTGGAAAATATTTCTATTTTTGCACCGCTTCAAGAAATTAATATTTGCATTTAATAACTTAAATTTACGGTATAACTTGTGAAACTTGCTAAAATTCTAACAATATAAAAGATTTTCTAATAATGTCTTAACTGCATTACATTATTTTTTTAAGTACGACATTCCACTTGTGTCTAAATATTATCAAGGTCATTGTAATGTATCTCAAGGTTACATTTTCTGAGGCTGACATTCTTTTCAAAATGAAATTACTAAATCAACAGAAAGAAGGTAGATCTACACTAACAATAAGTCGGATAGTCTACTCAATGTTGTCCAAACAGAATGCCGTTGTCAGTGTGCTCCGGAGATGGTCGTGTTGGTTTTTATTGTAAGCGCACCACCTTGTTTAATTTATAAACAACACCCTGTATGTTTAAGCATCGGTTAGAATAACAAGGAGTCGTTATCCAAATTTCAGGAACTATCACCCGAAGGTATAATTAACATAGGAAAAGTAAATACATATAATAGGAAACAATTTCCTTTAATTAAATAAGAAATGGAAACTGAAATAGTCACAAATTAAATTTAATTTCTTCTAAATGAGATTTGAATCTAGTTCGTATGATACGTTTAATTTAAAAAAAGAAAGTTACATTGAGCGAATATTTATTCTGATATTGGGTCAGTTTCGTTTACATAAAAATTAATGAATTAGCATTTTAATATCTATTGATGAGAATTTTCATTTGACCTCACCTGGTATATGCAATAAACTTAATAATATTAAAAAGAGAAAGTAAACAACTTATGAATAGCTTACAGAATAAGTAAATGAATATACTTTATAATATAATTTATTACCCAGCAGGTCAAAGCAGGTAATTTTGATGGAGTCTGTGGTTGATTAACTTAATTACGTAATATATATAACCCCTTTTCACACTAATTTTCGTATTATGTATACGCGTTTCGACAATTAACTTGTCATCATCATCAGGCAATTAACTACCTTTATCGAGATATTTGTAAGTATAGTTTCTGAACAAGTTCCCTTGCTCTTCATGAAATACAATCTCTTTAGTAAAAATCAGCACGGTTTCATGACTGAAAGAAATACTAAGAAAGCGTTACTTGAATATATATTTTTTGGAATGGAAAATGGAAATTTACTTCGTGGCTTCTTTCTAAACGATTTGACTAAGGTGTTCGATACTGTATTGCATTCGATTTTGCTCCATAAATTGCAATAATATAACTCGACAGGTGTAGCAAATGCGTCATCTAAGTCATATTTATCTAACAGGAAATAGACTGTTAAATTGGTGGTAACTTTGATGGAGCCTGTGGTTGAATAACTTAATCACTTGAGGTTGATACGTAATCCCTTTCCACATTAATTTTCGTATTATACGTATTTTAACAACTAAGTTGTCTTCCTCAGCAGATAATTAAACGGTGAAACGTGGTTTATTGGGGATATTCGTGATTTCCAATTCGGACCGCTAACCTCGTCTTTCCCCCTTCCCTCGCAATATGTAAACACGGTACATAATAACGCGCGGTTCTTCTCATACAAGAAAGCTGCAGCTTGGAGTATCAATAGAAGATCAAATTTAACTGACATTTGCAGAAGAATAATTTTGGGTGATCGAGCGAGTATCTTCTATTATGAAGACCAGTTTCTACTTGCTGCTTTTATTCTACCCAATCGTTCGTTTTCTAACTTATAATCCTAAACTAATAAAAAATGGATCCTCCCTAATTGTGTACGTTAGTGGTATAGTACACACTCCATACATTGTTGAAGTCTTGTTTAATTAGCCTCCTGTTATACAGATCAGTCTATCGTATCGGACTTATAAATAAAATGTGCATACGAGCACGCTAAGAACGTCCTTTAGTAACGAAAGGATTTATCACAAATAGGCAATATAAGCTTATACACTGATAGCGGCATAAAATGATTTCTACCAAGTTATAAAATATATGGGGGGAGTTGCGAACTGTTTTGCACATGGTATTCGTGCTGTTTATGCATATGTAAATATATACATGTATAGCTCATGTGTTTATAGGATTACATTTTATTTTAGAAAAGAATTTCATGTTTCATTTTATGTAAATAGTTTTATTTTATTTTAATAAATATATTAAGATCTACGAGGTCTTTATTTAGAAATGCAAGCATATCTTTAAAGAGCGAATAATATAATATTTTGTTTGTAACGAATAAAGGAAGTGCCCTAATAAATTTAATTTAATATTCTGATCACAATCACTGCATAGGTTAATCAAACTAGGTTAACGTAACAGTGATACTTAAATCGACGTGAGTTTTAATCAAAAAGAAATAACCCTATCATTCACCACGCCACGCCAACAGCTAAATTTGTCGAATTAAGGTACGAATTGCTGCCTCATCCACCATATTGACCAGATATGGAAACGAGTGATTCTTTTTCTTGCTTCCAAACTTAAAGGAAATGACTTGGTAGAAAGAGATTCGGAACAAATGAGGTAATCGCCACCACCAATGCATATTTTGACGAGCTTTTAAAAGATTAGTTTTAGCTGACTTAAAAAAATTGGAAAGTCGCCGGCTTACGTGTATAGAATTGAATGGGAATTATGTTGAAAAATAAAATATATTTTTTGCCCTAAAATAAGTATTTCATTGAAAAGTCACTCTGCTATCAAATCATTCTCGCAAATATGTGAATTTTCTTTATTAGAATTTAGAATATCAATTGCCTATTCTGTAATATAATTCACAGCGTACAGTATATGCACATACGTAGGTATAGACATACATATAGAACTTTATACAGCAAATATACGATCGGCTTTACAAGTAACCTGTGGTAGATACATAGTTATAGATAAAACCCAATGAGTGAGTATATAAGCATGATCTTGTGATCGTCGAGAAAATCAGTGATGAATGTCGGGTACGGGTCGTAAGATGTCTGTTCGTAATTCATACAGCGATTAAACTGTCGATAGCAGGATATGCTTGATGTGACCTCGGTTTCTTACAAAGGACCTCTTTATAAATCGGTTTTTGCGCGACTTCAAACACTTTCCGAACTTCACTCTCCACAATTTCGTATCATCTCTTCTCATCTACTCCTCCCATCTCTATCTCTATTAGGCTAGTCGTTTTTTTCCCGTTTTGCGGGTGCTACATCCCGGCTATACTGGCACCTTTCTCTCTCTGCCTGCTGTCGCTCCTACAAGCTGGGATTTTCATCATGTTTGACCTGTTATTTCGATGAATGTTATGTTTTAATGTCGTCTTTGAAATCCAAGCTTGTTGCATTTTTCTCATTTCGGACTTATTTATTGGAACTGCGTTTTGCAAAAAAGACTCCGTCGGCGTGTTAGTCGATTAAGGTTTTTTAATTTTTGCGCGGAAGCCGCGCTTTACCCTCGTGAGTATCCTAGATGATTTATCGACCTACCATTTGTATTCGGCTTTCTTTTTATTATTTAGAAAATCTAGGCCATAGTATATCTTTCATTTGTAATCCTTTTGCATCAATAGTATTTAAAATTGAAATAGAAACAATTGCAAATATATGCATTCATTCATATACTACGTTACTTCTCTGTTAATATAAAAAAAACAATAGAATCGCAGTTGTTTTTAAAAACTAAGATGATTAATTTTCTTTTGTTAACACGAATTTTACAACTTCATTGTCAAACTAAACTCTTAAAGATAAATATATTGAAAAAATGATAGGAAAAATATCTCTATTGATGTAGCTTCTTAATTCATCTAAATTAATAAACCTATTTCATAACGTAATGCTTGAGTTCTCAAGAATTATTATAGGACAAAAAGTAGCCTACTGAAAGGGTCCGGTTTATAAGTTTCAAATGGTTATGTTACAGATACTGTAGATCCGTTAGTCCCACGTGTTTGCTTACACTTCCATATAATTTCGAATTGGGAAAAGGAATTGTTGTTTGTTGTTACAAAACATGGTACTTTTCGATGGAGATTCAACATTACACCGCCCTCTACATAGAATGGTGTACAATTTAGAGACCGTGGATGTTTGTGCAAAGAAAAAAGTCTAGGTCAACAGTGATGTATGGACGAACAAGTGAAAAGAATCCATGCTACGTTTGAGAGAAATTTGAGACAGTCCAGAACTATATTTTTCAAAAGATGGAGCAGCCCCTCTCCCCCAACCTAATAGAATACTGCCTACAACTGTTTCACGTACTGATAAGTAGAAGGTGCATTGATGAGATCTTCTCTGTCACAAACTATTGCCAAAAGTTCCATAAAGAACTTCGAAATAAAGGCGATAAATATCTGCGTGGACAAAACTTTCATATGGTTGTGATATGTTGATGACATGTTCATGATCTGGAAAGTTTTCTACACCACCTGAATGATGAACATTACAATTTAGGTATAAGATCAATGAAAACTTTTTTTGACGTGTTGGTGATCAAGAAAGAAGACAGGCTATTAGAACACACCATATACCGTAAGCCCATACACACTAATAGATATCTAAAAGGACAATCACACTACTGTTTTAGTTTACTTTATAGCTTTAATTGTAGAGGACAATGTTACTTAGTAGTGCCGTGATAATGGTTTACATAAAAGTCGCGAATTAACTTGGAGTTGCTTGTTAAATTAAAAAAATCGCCAATATAATGTTTACAAATGTTAAAGAAGGTGCTTGGTGATAATGTAATTTCACGTGTGCCAGTTTTTGAATGACACAAACGGTTTTCTGAAGGTCGGGAAGAGGTCGAAAGTGATGAATGTCCTGGTCGATCTGAGACTGCAAAAACTGAAGGGAGCGTTCAGAAAATTAATGAAATTGTGCATATAGACCGACGTTTGAGCATTCGGATGATTGCCGATATGGTAAATATTAGCAAAGAAACATTAAAAAGGGACATTTCGCATGATTAATTAAACATGGAAAAAGTTTGAGCAGAAATGCTGCTGTAAACCCCACTCAGGAACAAAAGTACAATTGGATGAACATTTGCTCTGACATCATGGAACGGTTCACAGGAAAACAAGACTTGCTCACAAAAACCATCGCGTGTGATGAAATTTGGATTTTCCAGTATGGCCCGAAAACAAAGCGCCAGTCAATATATTGGAAGGCCGCCGAATCGCCAAGATAGAAGATAGCACGAATAAGCGAGTCGAAATTGAAAGCAATGCTAATCGTTTTTGTTTTGATATCAAGGGTGTTATCATGACTGACTGTGTACCTGAGGGTCAAATCGTTAATCAGAAATATTACAAAGAAGTCCTAATAAAGCTGAGGGAAAGAGTAAGGAAGAGAAGATAGGATTTATGGATAAACGACTCGCGGATTTTGTATCAATACAACGCACCACTTCACAATGCCCTATCTATGAAACAGTTTTTAGCGGACAAACGAATTACTATTCTTGATCATCCTTCGTATTCCCAGATCTCGCACCATGTAACTTCCATCTGTTCCCAAAAGTGAAAAGTGCATTAAAGGGAAAACATTTTCAGACTGTTGAACATGTGAAAGCAAAAGCGGCAGAGTTATTGTAGAGGCTGACAACTGATGAACTACATTATTGTGGACAATGGAAGACACCTATACAGCGGTGTATAGAGAGGGGAGGAGAGTATGTTGAAGGGGGTAAAAGTTAAATATAAGTTTATTTGTAATAAATAACATTTCTCACACAAGTCTCGTTATTTGATTGCCACACCTCGTATTGTATTGGGTTGGCAACTAAGTACTTTCGGTTTTGTAGTATAAAATAAAACACTTTTTTTTAAACAAAGAATAGTGTTTAATCAATTATATATTTTCCATTTTGCTCAATGACCTTTTGCCATCTTTCTTTCAGCTGCATGATTCCGCGCTCATAAAATTTCTGGCCCTTATCAGCAAAAAAGTGAACTATGTGCGAGTGAAGGCCATCGTCATTTGTGAAAGTTTTACCATTCAAAGAATTCTGCAAACTTCGAAATAAATGGTAATCAGATGGTGCTAGATCAGGGTTGTATGGGGGATGTGGCATCACTTCCCAGCCAAGCTCCAATAGTTTCCCACGAGTTGCCAAAGATGTGTGAGGCCTTGCATTATCTTGGTGGAAAACTGCACCTTTCCGATTTGACAATTCTGGCCGTTTTTCTTTGATTGCTTCATCCAGTTTTATTAATTGTTGACAGTAAACATCAGAATTGATCGTTTGGTTCCTTGGAAGCAGCTCAAAAAACATAATACCTTTGTAATCCCACCAAACTGACAGCATGATCTTTTTTGGATGCAATTCAGCTTTTGATATGGTTTGAGCTGGTTTATCGTGTTTGATCCATGATCGTTTTCAAACTATGCTACTGTACAGGACCCATTTTTCATCACTAGTGATGATTCTTTTTAAGAAAGGGTCGGTTGTGTTAAATGAATTTCTTTCAATTCGTGAGGTACCCAAATATCAAGCTTCTTAACTAGCCCAAGACATTTTAAATGTTTTTCAATTGTTGTGTGGGATACATGTAGCCTCTCCGCAACTTCTCGAACAGTTATATGACGATCCTCTTCAATTATGACTTTGATTTGGTCATCAGCAACTTCAGTAGGCCAACCAGAACATTACTCATCTTTGAGGGAAAAATCTCCAGAACGGAATTTTTTATACCAATTCTGACACGTGCCCTCTGTTAAGCAATTAGCACCATAAACTTCACATATTTTTTTGTGAGCCGCAGCAGCTTTCTTTCCTTTACGGAAATAAAATAGTAAAATATGTCGAAAATGTTAGTTTCTGCACTCCATTTAAAATTAACTCACAACTAATATCTTTAATAAAAATCACGCACTACTTGCTTCTGAAGTTACATCAATGTGACTAATATCACGCGACAAACGGTAAAGTACAGCACTAACATACGTTATACAAAAAAATAAAGCAACGCTCTCTATCAGTAAAAACCGCCAACCCGATATTTCTACAGTTTAATGTCGTACTAAAAATTTTTGATTTGATTTTGTATGCATATTGTTAAATATTGTGGAAAATAAAAAACTAGAAAGAACTAAACAATTTCCACGTAACGAAATGAAGCCTAACTGGATGTGTCAACAGTAATTATTACTGTAATTAAAATTGCTTTGGGGTTAACATTAAATACGTCGTTAAGCTCCATTACGATTACGAAACAAATACGTTAATCGTTAGCTTCGAATTTAATTTTACTTATATGGATGCATTTTGAAGCTCTCATACATTATGCAACATTTCTGTTTTTGTATACTTAAAAGGCCGTACATTACGCGAAAATTACGTTAATGCAGTAGGTGTTAATTAAACACAGTTATATACATATAATATGGTTAATTTATCAAATGTAAATGGATTAAGTACACAGTATTCCTACCCTTATCATAAAATACTCCAACCATATTCTAGGCATGTACTTTCCTACAAATAAATTATTTACAGTTCTAGGCTTGTCGTGCGACATAATTTGTAGTAGCACTAGTTGACAGAAATTTAATAAACCCTTTTCGAAAATTGTTTTTGTGTTGATTTATGTTGCATGGCTTTAAACAAATATGCGTACGTGTGTGGAGTTTCTCCCATATGGTGTATAATTTAATACAAGAATTTTGAGCACGTTTCACTTATAAATAAGTTTTCTACATCTTTAGGAAAATTTGCAAAAAATTTGTTATTAAAGTGTTAGTAATATTTTCTCTAAATTTTAGAATGCTTGTTAATTTTCATTCATGGATAATATCTAAATACGAGAATAGTTTGACAAGTAGTGAGAATAACACATAGGTGGCGCTCTAATTGGCAAAACAAATGCACTGTAATTTAGGTTGCCTATTTATATGTTTACATTCCGATATTTAGAAAAATCGGTTGATTAGTTTATTTTTGACAGCTGATTGAAAAAGAAGCAACACGTCGTTTTGTTAAAATGGAAAAGGCAGAGTACCGTGCGGTGATTAAATACTTCGTAATTAAGGGTATGAAAGCTACCGAAATAAAAGATGAGTTACGGGAAACATTAGGTGAATCTGTTCCATCATCCGCCAGAATAAGTAGATGGGTAAATGAATTTAAACGTGGTAGAACAAGTGTTGATGAAGCGCACTCTGGAGCACCCAAAATCGTGACTTCTAAGGAAATGATTATAAAAATCCATAATATTATTACGCAAGATCGACGACTCAAAGTGAGAGAGATAGCAGCCATGGTAAACATTTCAACAGAACGCGTACACCACAGAATTGGGCCTTTCCAAGCTTTCAGCAATATGAATGCCGCGATTGCTTACGACTGATCAAAAGTTCACTCGTTTGCGAATTTCCAATGAGTGTTTGGACCTTTATAAGCGGAATCCGGTTGATTTTTGTAGGCGACTTGTTACCTGCGATGAAACTTGGATACACTACAGTACACCCGAAACTAAACAACAGTCGATACAATGGTTAGAACGTGGTTCTGCACCTCCAAGGAAAGCGAAAACTACTTTATCGGCAATCAAGGTGATGGATGGCATCAATTTTTTGGGATTCAAAGGACATTTTGCTCATTGGTTATCTTCAGAAAGATGCCACAATAAACGGACAATAATATGCAGAACTTCTATAAAAATTAAAAGTTGAGATTCGTGCTAAACGGCCAGGAATGGAAAAGAAAAAGATTCTGTTTCACCAAGACAACGTTTCCTCGCATGCCAGCACACTTGCGATATCCAAAATCCACGAGTTACATTTCCAATTAGCGCCTTATTCGCCGGATCTAGCCCCTTCCGACTTCCACCTTTTTCCAAAATTGAAAACGGCACTAGGTGGAAAGAAATTTTCGTCTAACGACGAGCTTATCATCTTCTTAAATGAATATTTTGCAAGCCTTCCGGAATCGCATTTGAGAGATGGCATAAGGGCATTGGAGCACCGTTGGAATAAATGTATTGCTCTTTTAGGAAAATATATTGAAAAATAAAAATTATTTTGTATTTAAAAAATTCGTTTTTCTTTTCCATTCTCACTACTTGTCAAACTGCCCTCGTATTGTTCAACTCAATTAACGGATGTTCTATATAATATCTATATAATAACAATAACATGTAATAGTCCAGCAACAATAGTCACTTAAGGGACAGTAATAAAATATTATTCATGGCCTAGATTATTACAAGCAGAAATAGTTCTAGGTAGTATCACAAAAGTGAAAAAAAAACAAACTAAACGAACATTGATTGATTATATACTCATACAAAGATGCTGAAAAAATAAATATAGTTGAAATAATTGAGTGAACTTGACGAATAGATTGTTGTACAAAATTATGATTATTTCGTTATATAATGACAAATAAAACCTATACATTAGTTATAAAATTATTCTTTTGTTTTTTAATATATTGGCTGTTCTATTTTATCTATACACTTTAGTTAATTGTAATGGGCGATTCATTATGATATACTTTCTTCAATAGGGATTTTTTGGCAGATGAAACGAGAATCGTGTCAAACTTTTACGCTATTTTAGTTAAATATGGTGTGACATTTCATTATGAGAAGACTCAATCCGAAAAGGTGTCTACAAATTATTCAGTCGTATTACGAAAATCAGCGTTTCAGGAGAAATGTGTTTCATGCGCTTAGACCAACTTATGGTCTACGTAACGCGCAATAAATTCGAAAAATTTGAAGCTTAATTTTCATTATTGGATAATACGCGACCAAATAGATCACATTCAGCATGAAGTGAAGAAAAATAGCGACGATAGCTGAGAGTGTACGCGATGATGGTGAAGAACTGTTCGACGTAGTTCTCAACAGCTTGGATTAGCGGGTCTTGGTCTAAAAGTATACAAAATTCAACTCGTTCAAGAATTGAAAGGGACCGATCTCTCGAATCGTCACCATTTCAGTCTTTGGGCTCTTGAAAAGCTTGACGAATATCCATTATTTTCGACCAAAATTTTGGTCAGCGATGAGGCCCATTTCTGGCATAATGGCGACGTCAATAAACACAATTGCCTTATTTGGAGTAAAGAGCAATATGTAGACGTTTAAGAGTTGCCATTATATCCAGATAAAACTACTGTTTGATGTGGTTTATGGATAAGTAGAATTATAAGTCCAAATTTTTTCAAAAACGAAGATGGCCGCAATCTATCTGCGAATGGTGCCCGTTATCGCGCAATGATAACGGGCTCTTTGCTGCCTGAAATTGAACTCAACAACATTTGGTTCTAACAAGACGATGCTACTATTAATTTCACGTTATGGACATGTGCAATGGCCTCCTAGATCATGTACTATTACCGCTTTAGCCTTTTTTTTTTATATGACTACGTACAGTCCAAATTATACATGGATAAGCCAGCTACAATTGAACAATTAGAAGCCAATATTTCTCGCGTTATTCAAGAATGGTTCTTTTGTATGATAGTAAAGAATATTCGCTGAAGTTGAAGTTTTTACTTTTTTTATTTTTGAAGGAACTAAAAACACTCAGTTTTTATTAACTCATCGGAGGTGGTTCTCCTTCTTCAAGTTATTAATTTTTTTCCCTTTTAACCTACAATGCATTCTCTATTTACATATTTTTATTTAATGGATCTTTCGAATATTTTTTTAAAATAAATATATGTGAGTACTTAATTTTTTATTTTTTTTCCTGTTTGGTACTGTAAGCTTACAATTACAAAAATTGTTCAAGAAGAAATCTTCATAGACTTCATGGGAGATGGTGAAATCAGAAGACAATTTAGAAATAAATCGCTGTTTAAATTTTGAGCAGGGGGTGGATAATAAATTTTCTTCACTGACAACATGGGCATTTCGTGTACTATTACTATTTTCAACATCCTACTTTTGTAAAATTTGGTTTTCTACGGTGGCTGCTTTTAAGACAAACTATACATCTTCGCTAAATATAGAAAAAGAACTCTGCCAATTTCAAAAATTAAATCTTCTTTTAGAAATCTTTGCTTCGCAAGTATGCCTAAAGGAGTGACTGATAATTATTAAACTTGTTTATAATTTATGCCAGAATATACTTCATTGACATACTTTCAGTAAACTAAACAATTTAAAAAAATTATATTTTTTATTTTTTCGATATGCTCGAACCCCCTATTTTGTATAATCGATCCCCATGGGTTGAGAATCAGTACTGTAATTACTCTTTATTTCAACGAAATCGTCGCACATCTAAGACAAAATCCGCATTGAATAAAATCATTTTATTAAATGATATTCCGAAGACAATAGCTGAAAAACAATAAAAAGGGCGAGTCACATCCGTTGCAATAAAAAAATTCTTCATCATTCACAGTCGGATTAGATTCACATCTAATGCTGTCCATTTGGTGAATTCACATTCCGGCAACGCGAAAAATCTTCTTGTTCTCGGAGATATACACTGGCAGGTAAGATGGGTGTAAGAAGAACGAGTATTTCACAAGGTCTTGCATAAATTCTCTGAAGAGACATCTGCATCCGACACAGACTGAACTCATACATGCAGCAGGAATCGTTCAACCGAGAGGAAAAATGTTGATTCCACGCTGGAAGTCTTCCGAATACGCAAAGAAAATATTATTTTAACTAAAGTATGTCCGTTTATAATGTAGCTGAAATAATAGTTATCAAATATTTAAAGACGTACATATACAGTCTGTACAATAAGAAACATAGCCTAATATTTCTACAAAAAAAGGGCTAATGGAAAAAATCATATGGTTATAAAGTACATCTTTGTTAGTATACTGATATTTAATATAGCGTTCAGTCTCCAATTATTTTTAGAAATACAATCACTATGTTTTCACATACTCGTGACAAAATTTCTCGCATAATTCGTAGACAATGAACGCTATATCTTCTTTATATCGCGAAGTAATTGGAAAATTTTCCCGTGAAACTCCTGCTTCGTGGGGCCAAACATTTTCAATTGGGTTGGCGCCCGGGAGCTATGAAAATCAATCCATTAATGTAATGTATACAATTTGCTTCGATTTCAATCGTTGTCTTTTTGTAAAATTAAATCTACACCGTTATCTTTATGCCACACATTTACTGATTTTATAAATCCTTTTTGGTACAATTTTACCAATCATTTTACGTTTAAAATACTGGCAAAATACGGTTTAGAAATTACGCGTGTTAAAGCAATTTCAAACACGAACATTGGGAGGATGTTTTACAAATATAATGGGTTTTATAATATGTTCTTTGTCCGTTGACCACGTCTCCCTGGCAGGTGAGCGGGCTTCAAAGAATTGTTCATTTGTAAACACATCGTTGGACGAATCTCTGCTGAAGTTGTCTTATGCCCCGATCACGTGTGCTTATCGATGTTTATCTGACAGCAACGTTTTAATAATTGGACTGCGATAAGCGATATTGTGTTCGCGTAATCCTAATGGTCATTAAACTAATATATATATGTTGGGTCGAATTCGCCTTGACGAAAGATTGATTGATATTTTTGCTAAAATAAATTAATAATAGCCTGGAGTTGAAATTGATGGAGCCTGTGGTTGATTAACTTAATCACTAAGGTTGATATATAACCTCTTTCCACATTAACTTTTGTAATTCTGTATACGCATTTCGACAAACAAGTTGTCATCATCAGCAGATAACCGCAAAGTGTCGCACCTGGTAAACCACGGCGAAAAATACCTGTACGAAAACACACTTCGTACGCGGTACACACCGTTGAGAACCTAAACGTACACTAAATGTTCGTTTCATAAGATTTTTAAAAATTGTTTTACTTAAACTAGGATGAATGACATTGGAAAAAAAGGGAACACGGACACGACCGATAAGTACCTGCATGTGATTTATTACTGTGTTTCTCTTCTTCGGACATTAAGCAGACCGTAGAGGGTCGTCTGCATTGGTCCATTGTCACTATTCACCACATGGTTTTTATTCTTTAAGATGTGCATGCTTTCGTACGTGTCTAATTCTCGATAATTGTACACGTTTTTTATCAAATGTAAACAATCCATGTTAACACTGTAGTTATTTTTTAAAACGTGCCTTGCTATACCAGATTTTTCTGGTTGGTTGAGATTTATGTGCGCAAGGTGTTCTTTATATCGGGTTTCGATCGATCGTTTAGTTTGACCGATGTATTGTTTATTGCAATCTAAACATTCAATTCGGTAGATTCCCGACTTTTTATTATCTTCGATTTTGTCTTTTCAATTTCCTAAAAGGGTTTTAATTGAATTACTGGAGCGAAAACAAACTTGAAAGCCGCGCTCTTTGAAAATACTATTTAAATTTTTTGTCATACGATGATAAAATAAAACAAACAAACTGCTTTTCCCGTTTGCTCTGTGGCGATAGACATGTGGTATCACGGATTGTTTTTCTTATGTTACCCTTTCTAATTAATCCATTGATTATTTCCGAATCAAAACCATTCTATCTCGCGACATTCTTAATGAGGTTCAATTCTTTTTCGTATCTTACATTTGTTAGTGGGAAATTAATCAAACGATTTTTTGGATACGTTAGTTATTAGGAATAATCTCAAAATAGAAATTGATATTTTCCGAAAAGAAACCAATGTCAATAGATTCATCACGGCGGACTCAAATCATAGCATGCAACAAAAGATGGCTTCATTCAACTTTCTTATTAATCGTTGTGGAAAGGGGTTATATATCAACCTTAGTGATTAAAAATAATAATAGCCTCATTTGTTTCAGGTTTTGTACTGCGGATTTTTCCACAATCTGGAAGATTATCTATATTTTGTGTTTGTTGGTAATGACTTACGAGTACTTCTCGCCTAACGAAGTCTTCTCAGTTGTATAAGTACTTATCTGCTGCTACAATTGACCTTTTAGTGTAACTGTGCGCTTTCATTTATCAATTGCGAGGACTAAGATTGTTGGCAATTCGCCATTATACACAATTTGACGTACTTGTGTGTACTTGGTTGTTGATCATTGTGATATTCACCATGACACTCTACAGAAGATGTCTAAGTGTGTGACATTTTATTTTTATCATAGCAACTTCTAAGTGGCACTTTACCTTATGTTCAATGAGTGTACATAAATTTTACTCATTTCCCATTATCTTTCTTATATCGTTCTTGCGATAATATTACACATACTTTAAGTACGAGTAGCATCCTAATATGGAGTAGATATAGATGTCCTGGTTGTGCATTCTCTTCGTGTTGCCCTGTAAAAAGAACCCTCTGCTTAACAAATAAATAAATAAGTAAACTATCTAAAAATAAATCTGCTTGACGATTAACTTAACGTATGTATAAATAGGCATAGGTATAGATAAAGTAATTATCTTGTAATATATCTGTTGTCCTGTAAAAGAAAATTTCTGTTAGACTAATAAAGATATTATTATTACAACGCTTTTTATATGCTGCACTCATTTCAATAAAAACTGTCACCTGAATTACACACAATGGATAAATGAAAAATTCGGTTATCATCCGACGATATCGATCACCATTGATAGTTACAGCTTCACCAGCAGCATTTTCAAAGAAGTAAGGTCCAATTACAACACCTGACCATAATGCACACCAAACAGTAACTCGTTTAGAATACATAGGTTTCTCATGAATAATTCGTGGATTTTCCACAATTTTGTTTATTAACATAGCTACCAAGTTCAAAATGTGCCTCATCGGAAAACATTATTTTTTGAGAAAAATCAGCTGGTTGTTCATTGATGAAATTGACAAATGAACGACGTTTTAAATGATTTAATGGGTTCAGTTCCTATGTTATTTGAACCTTATATGCCTTCAGAGCTAAATCCTTGTGTAAACTACTCCATGTTGTTGATCCACTAAGTCCAAGTTGCTGTGAACATCGTCTAATGGACATTTCAGGATCTTCAGCAACACTTTCACGAACCAAACCAATATTTTCTTGTGAACGAACACTGCGACTGTATTTTTCACTTTTTTGATCTTCAATGGAACCGGTCTCTTGAAATTTTTTAATAAGTCGACCTACAGTACTTTCAGATTGACGATTATATGTAAACCATAAAATTCACATAATTTTCTAAAAACTTTTGTCACAGAACGCTGATTTTCATAAAATAACTCAACAATTTGAATGCGTTGTTGTACGTGTACGAAGCCATTTTTACAAATGTCATACATCACACTTTTTAAATGCCCACATACACAGACAAATTCAGTGCGCCGTTTATATTTTATTTATTCTTAAAAAAAACCGGGCAATTTGAAACAGCCTTTATATATATATATATTACTATATAACTATTCCAGAATAAATTACATTTGGTTCCTAGTAAATAAAAATTTTAATATTCGCTAACATTAAATAGACCAGCTATTCCAATCTGCATGTATATTACGATAGTCTGTGTACAAAATCGTAATATCGCGTATCCAATGCTGTTGTGGTTACAGTTTGCTGAGAGTATTATAGAATTTGCTGAAAAGCTAATCAGAACGAAGCTCGTCTTATTGCGGCATAATCGTTAGGTATGACTTCAGAACGACCCACAGACCCCCTGGACCGATCGCTAATTCTGTTATAGTTCCTATATTCCATTGTGTTTTGGATAGAAAATATTTATGGGCGAATAGCGTGGTTGCCCGAATAGAGGAAGCGCTTCCATTAAAGGAGTTAAATATTTTTTATTTCCAAAATATTTTTAAGTACGAGTACTTATTGTTATCATAAACTGGGAATTTTACTTAACAAAAATGAAATAAATTAAGTTGACCCCATACATCAAGTCGTGATTCGCAATTATATTACTATTAGATTGTATAATATTTAAACTATATGTTTAGATTATTTACGCAGATATTTTTTATTGTAAAAAAAGTTCAATAGTTTGAGTATATTCGAGGGTGGCTGATTTGAGGGAAAGTGGGACTCTAGACTAAAAAACTTTAATTAGGGCATTATTGATTTGCTTTTATCAGCCAGCAAGCAGAGAATTAAAGATATAAAGTGATCTAAGTTGCCTAAAACTATGAATTTATTGATAAAATTATTTCTTATTTAGAAAGGGTCACTAATATAATAATAATACAAAGGGTATTAGGAAAGCTTTGCAATACAGCTTTGTTTATTTAATTTTTTAAAGTAATTTCCTCTACACTCAATACGCCTCTCCATCCTTTGAAACCAATCTTTACACCACTTCCGCCAAGTTTCACTAGGGAGTAAAGCGCACTCGTTGTCCCAAGCTCGCAGAAGGTCCTTATCACTGGAAAACCGCCTCCTTTTCAACTTCATTTTCACATGCGGAAACTGTGCAAAGTCGCAGGGAGCAAGATCTGGACTGTAGGGAGTTCCACAGGGATCCACTTTGGGACCCTATTGTTTAATATTTTCATTAACGATCTGTTCAAATTACTTACATGTAATTCCTTGGCATATGCTGACGATTTAAAAATTTTTTCTAGGATAACGTCCTATAACGATTGCCAGATACTGCAGCATAATCTTAATACAATTAGTGATTGGTGTGTGCAGAATGATATTACTATTAATGTTGATAAGTGTGCTGTTGTCACTTTTACTAAAAGCAATAATCCCCTTATTAGTCAATACACCATTGATCACACTGTCATTCTGAGGAAGTCGAGAATTATGGATCTTCGGGGTCCTGTTTGACACCAGATTGGAATTTACAGATCACATCACTACTATATGTGCTTCGGCATTACGTGCTTTGGGTTTGCTTGTGCGTTCCTAGAGACATTTTAATAACATTGCGTCTCTTAAGGTTATATTATGCTTTTTCCGGACTAAGCTTGAGTATGCCTCGATGGTATGCTATCCGTGCTATATTTATCAGAGTTTGTGTCTGGAGAGAATCCAGAAAAGATTTTTAAGTACTTATCTTACCGGCTTGATGGTACATACCCACCGAGGGGAGTTGATTGTGAGGCGTTACTGGTTAGACACAGCTTCCAATCTTTGTCTCGTCGTAGGGATGCTACTAGTGCGAAGTTTCTTGTTAACTTGATTAATAATGGTGTGGATGCCCCTTCTGTACTGTTTCAGGTTTGTCTATTGGTTCCTTCTCATTCCACTCGGTCTTTTGATTCCTTCGCTCTACCGAGAGCCAGGACTAATATTCTATTGAAAGCTCCGCTTACTCATATGTGCAGGAATGCGAATAGGTTATTCCCAGATCCCTTTCATAGGTAATAATTTCGGTGGTTTAAGAGTGTGGTACAACTTTGGTTTCATATAAGTTCTTTTTTTTTGCCTATAAATATATTGTTAAGTTTTTAGTTTTCATTTATTATTATTATTATATATTTTAATTTTCATATATATTTAAGATAGTTTTATTTAATACTTGCACACTGCACATATTGTTTGATTTGTCCTTTAAATGGCTTGTTTGTTGGACAATAAAGATATTATTATTATTACTATTATTATTATTATTATTATTAAATATCTCCGAAAATAGAAACATTAAGATCATACTTAAAATATACTTCATGTTTTATTAATAAAATTACAGAATTGAATATAATTGAATATGTTTACCTCAACAACAATATAGCCCACTTAAATTTATCGATAACGATCCTACCGAAGAAAAGCGAAGCGATTAATTTGCTTTTCCAAAAATTTAAAACCATTTGCATACTAAATTTAAACTTTACGTCGATTTACGACTTATGAAGAATTAATAGCCTCCCTGAATAGATCGAAAGACATTCCGAATTTTTATCATCCCGTGCCGACAATCTTGTACACCGAACTTGAATTACTAAAAATTCCCTTACGAGAAGTTTCGTGTATAATTAAATGTCGAGTTATGTTCTTTTCATTACATTATTAATTCTTATTCGTTTACTTAGCGTAATTGTACAAGTTTGCAATAATAATACCCAATACATATAGGAGGGTAGTTTGACAAGTAGTGAGAATTGAAAAGAAAAACGAATTTTTTAAATACAAAATAATCTTTATTTTTCAATATATTCTCCTAAAAGAGCAATACATTTATTCCAACGGTGCTTGAATGCCCCTATGCCATTTCTAAAATGCGATTCCCGAAGACTTGCAAAATACTAATTTACGAAGATGATAAGCTCGTTGTTAGACGAAAATTTCTTTCCACCTAGTGCCGTTATCAATTTTGGAAATAGGTGGAAGTCGGAAGGGGTTAGATCCGACGAATAAGGCGCATGCGGTACTAATTGGAAATGCAAATTTTGGACATCGCAACTGTGCTGGTATGCGAGGAAGCGTTGTCTTGGTGAAACAGAATCTTTTTCTTTGCCATTCCTGGCTGTTTAGCACGAATCTCAACATTTAATTTTTCTAGAAGTTCTGAATAATATTGTCCGTTTATTGTGGCACCTTTCTGAAGGTAATCAATGAGCAATTTGCGCTTTGAATCCCAGAAAATTGATGCCATCACCTTGTCTGCCGGTAAAGTGGTTTTCGCTTTTTTTGGAGGTGCAGAACCACGTTCTAACCATTGTTTCGACTGTTGTTTAGTTTCGGGTGTACTGTAGTGTACCCAGGTTTCATCGCAAGTAACAAATCGTCTACAAAAATCAACCGGATTCCGCTTATAAAGGTCCAAACACTCATTGGAAATGCGCAAATGAGTGAACTTTTGATCACTCGTAAGCAATCGCGGCACCCATCCTGCCGAAAGCTTAGAAAGGCCCAATTCTCGTTAAAATGTGGAGTACGCGTTCTGTTGAAATGTTTACCATGCCTGCTATCTCTCTCACTTTGAGTCGTCGATCTTGCGTAATAATATTATTAATTTTTATAATCATTTCCTCAGAAGTCACGATTTTGGGTGCTCCAGAGCGCGCTTCATCAACACAACTTGTTCTACCACGTTTAAATTCATTTACCCATCTACCTATTGTGGCGGATGATGGAGCAGATTCACCTAATGTTACCCGTAACTCATCTTTTATTTCGGTAGCTTTCATACCCTTAATTACGAAGTATTTAATCACCGCACGATACTCTGCTTTTTCCATTTTAACAAAACGACGTGCTGCTTCTTTTTCAATCAGCTGTCAAAAATAGACTAATCAACCGATTTATCTAAATATCAGAATGTAAACATATAAATAGGCAACCTAAATTACAGTGCATTTGTTTTACCAATTAGAGTGCCACCTGTGTGTTATTCTCACTACCTGTCAAACTATCCTCGGACATACATATATCGTTTAATACCAAGTGTTCACTAACTTATAGATTTCAATAAACTACCCGATTATTTGTCACATTGGCGTTTTGATTATTTCATTAATGGGTTGTTCTTCTGTTTCCTTAATTTTGTGAAGACCAAGTATTTTTTTCATGATCCACGTGCGTGAGTAATAGTATGTAACTTCTAGAGACTGCAATACACAGTTGAAAAATACGGGCTTTTGAATAAGTACCTAGAATAGAGCGTAGATGCCCTAACGATGTTCCAAATAAATATTTGAAAGCGTTTTTGAACCAACAATTTTGAAATTTTATACACACGAGTACTAGTGTTTACCATTCATCATAAAGTAATACGTTTCTAAAATTTATTATAATTTCTCAATAATATTTTCGAACTTTTGTCGCGGATTATATGTATGTACGATCACACATATACATATGTATATGTGTGTATAAATCGACACATTCCCACAATAGTAGTAAAAAATGTGTTAGATATTTGAGAGAAATATGAGAAATTGTATTGCTGTCGTAGATGTGAAAACCAAGGACATAAAGTGTAATAGAAAAAAATGTAGAATAGCTGGTACAAGAAAGAACAAATTTAAAGAAGTTGAACGTCAAGTCGGCTCTATATCATGTATCGATTTCTAAGTCAAGGACGTTCCTTTCCATCAAGTTTCAGTTATTTTTTATTATAAATTTATTTCACTCAATATTGGCAGAATCGAAGTCTTGCGAGAATTTGTTGTTTATAAAGATTAAGTTAATCAACCACAGGTTCCATCAAAATTACCTAATACTAAAGGGTGTTTCAAATTTCGCGGTTTTCTTAAAGAATAAATAAAACATATAATTTGCATTGGCTTTCAAAAACTTTTTATTGGTAATTGAAGTATCAGTTATGACGTTTATATGAGAAAAATAATATCTGCCAAATAGGCTCCTCTTGCAACTCCACAGACGTCCACTCTTTTGTTAAAATTTTCAATAACATATTGACATAATTGAGGCTCTATTTCACCAATGACACGATTAATTTCATCTTTCAAAGCAGGCATTGATTGTGGATTGTTTTTATAAACCTGACCTTTCACATAACCCCAAAGAAAATAGTCTAACGGTGTCAGATCACATGATCTCGGTGACCAATTAACATCACCGTTTCTTGAGATTACACGTCCAGGAAATTTTTCTCTCAATAAATCAATTGATTCATGTGCAAAGTGAGGTGTAGTGCCATCCTATTGAAACCACATATCCTCTAGATCAATATTCATTAATTCAGGTCACAAAATTTCAGTTATCATCCGACGATATCCATCACCATTAACAGTTACAGTTTCACCAGCAGCATTTTCAAAGAAGTAAGGTCCAATTACACCACCTGACCATAATGCACACCAAACAGTAACTCGTTTAGGTTGCATAGGTTTCTCATGAATAATTCGTGGATATTCCTCACCCCAGATACGGCAATTTTGTTTATTAACATAGCCACCAATTTCAAAATGTGCCTCATCGGAAAACATTATTTTTTGAGAAAAATCAGCTGGTTGTTCATTGATGAAATTGACAAATGAACGACGTTTTAAATGATCTAATGGCTTTAGTCTCTGTGCTACCTGAACCTTATATGCCTTCAGAGCTAAATTCTTGTGTAAAAAAACGCCATGTTGTTGATCCGCTAAGTCCAAGTTTTTGTGAACGTCATCTAATGAACATTTCAGGATCTTCAGCAACACTTTCACGAACTAAACCAATATTTTCTTATGAACGACCACTGCGACTGTATCTTTCATTTTTTTGATCTTCTACAGAACCTGTCTCTTGAAATTTTTTAATAATTCGACTAATAGTGACGATGGACGATTATGTAAACCATAAAATTGACGTAATTTTCTAAAAACTCTTTTCACAGAACGCTGATTTTCTTAAAGTAATTCAACAATTTGAACGCGTTATTGTACCGTGTACGAAGCCATTTTTATAAATGTCATACATCACACTTTCTAGGTGCCCACATACCCAGACAAATTCAGTGCGCCATCTATATTTTATTTGTTCTTAAAAAAACCGCGCAATTTGAAACACTCTTCATATTTTGTTTAATAATGCGTCTAATTTATGTATTGAAAATTATTATCTTGAATTTATGGAGATTAAAGTGAAATATAAAAGAGCTAATTTAACAATTATTTAGCTTGTTTGGTATATAGTGAATTCAGTTAATTACATTTACTGTTTATTTGACATTTTGAACGAATTAATTAACCTAAGTTCAACTCAAATTGTATAAATAGACGCTGTCTATCAATCATTATGCTAAATTGATACAGCATTAAATTGGACGATATTAAAACAAATACTTTTATAATAATAATAATGTAATGATTTTATGGCGAATAACCCCACACATAAGCACAAAATTAGATATAATGTTAACAAAATGATAAAGTACATTCTAAGGAGGCCGAGAAAATGAATTCAAAGCTCTTTTGTTTTGTATTGCATCCAATCCTTTATCAGACATAGTAAACACAACAAAAGTTTATAGAATGAATTACTCACTATATGCAGACGATTTGAAAATATACGTAGGCACAGACTTACTATAATAAAAATCTGTAGCTCTGACATCAAAATGTAGAACGCATTATATAAATCTAGAATATGCTCCATATTTAAAAGAAAAATATAATACCAAGTACAGTATAATGCATCTATAATGAACTCGCTTATAATGAAAACTCGCATGTAATGAACGAATTTTAAAGTCCCGACTTAAACACACGTAAAATCCTCGGACAAGATGTACTCGTTTATAATGGAACCTTGCTTGTAGTGGACTGAAATGTCTATTATAAGCGAGTTTTTCCTGGGATTTCCCAACATGATAGTTTCTGATACAATAAGCAAACAAGTTTTTATTCGAGCTCACGCTTGCAGTTCTGTATATGTTATTCGGTATGTCGTGTTTGTCTCTTCTGAACTTCTGAAAAAAAATGGATAAAAGGGTGAAACGGCCTTTTACGCTACATGAAAATTGGGAAATAATAAGTGATATTGGAAAAAGCACTTCACAGGCAAGTGCGTGTTTAAAAATGGGGTTAAGAAAATCCACTGTGTCAAATATTTGGTAGAATCGCGATAAAATTGAAAATGATTCGAAAATTAACAACCGAAACGAAAAAATGCGTTTGCCTTCACACCCTAAGGTCGACGAAATGTTATTCAAGTGGTTTCAACAAAAAAGGGCAAACTATTTTCCAGTGATTGGGTCAATGTTACAAATTAAGGCAGAAGAATTTGGAAAATTAATCGACGAGGACTTCACATGTAGCTCTGGATGGATTGACCCGTGTTTGGCCTTTGATAAGTAATGACTATACAGAGGATAACATATTCAATGCCGACGAAACCGGGATCTTTTATAAAACGTTGCCCGATAAAACGCACAAGTTAAAAGGTGAAACATGTAGTGGGGGAAAAATGTCCAAAGAACGTGTCACAGCTATGATTTGCACTAATGCTTCTGGAACCGAAAAACGAAAATTACTCATTATAGGTAAGTTCAAGAGTTCATAAATGTAACACTGTAATTTTTAGATTAGTCTTGCTGTTCAATAATGTAGTTCAATTGTTACGAATACATTCTCTGTAGTTTCAGGAAAATTTCAAAATCCTTGGTGTTTCAAAAACGTTAAGAGTCTTCCCGTGGACTATTCTTGGAATGGGAAAGCTTGAATGACTTCACTGATTTTTGAAGATTATTTACGAAAGTGGGACAGAGAGCTCATAAAAAAATCGAAAAATCTTATTGCTAGTGAATAATTGTCCAGCTCATCCGGAAATCAAACTTCATAACATAAAGCTTCATTTCTTACCACCTAATGTAACACCAGTTATACAGCCCATGAATCAGGGTGTCGTTTGGAGTTTGAAACAACTTTACAGAAAGCAAACGTTGATGAAAATTATGGAGATTATGGAAGGATCTACCATCATTAACAAAAGCATTACTATTTTGGAAGCTGTAAATTTATTAAGCCTTGCATGGGATCAAGTTTCTACGCAAACGATTCATAATTGTTTTCGCTATGCCGGTATAGTAAAAACAACAGCTGCTATCATGAAATCAGACCCAGCGGATGACCTTCCATTGGCAGAGCTGATAAGAATAAACAAATTAATGGCTTTAAAGGGTTTTGACGATTTCGTGAATGTCGATAATAATGTTGCTATAAGAGAAGAACTACCTGACACAGACTTGGAAAATCAGACACTTGAGGAAGAAGTTGAGGATACTGAAGAGAATTATGATACCGCAGAAGAAACTGAGGTAACTACAGAAGAGTAACCCTACAACGTTATTTTCTACAGCAAGAGAACAACACTGAAATGATTTCAAAATTAAATAAATTTAAACTTATTTTGCAAAACAATTATATTAGAAAAAAATCACTGATATTTTGTGTAAAGAAAGGAAACAAAATAAAATTACAGATTATTTTGTTAAGGCTGTGTAGAGTTTGAAATAAAAAAGATAGTATCAATTAAAAAATATGTATGTGTTTTATTTCTTCTGTATGTATTCTTAAATACATGAAAATCGCAACATAAATTTACAGTATCATACTGAAGTCAATTTTATAATTATAAAATCGCAAATATAAAGAATACGAAGTATGTATGTACGTATATACATACTTAACTTACTAGTAATAAAAAAAAATAAGTTAAAAACGGATAATGGAATAATCCGCATATAGGAATAATTTTGGCGGACAATATGAGTATTCAAATAAGCGGGTTTCACTGTATAAATATACATATATATATATATATATATGTATATATTGTATTAATTCTAGAATATCAGAATTACCACCTTAATAATTCCTTTTTTATATATAGTTTATTTGTGACGAAATTTTATTAGCATTTTGAGATTTTATATACCAGAGTCGGTTATTAAGTCCTGGTGCAATTGAGAGTCTTTGTACAACTTTGCCTTTTTTGTTGTTAATAAATAAGTTGACTGTCAACCGGCGTTAACGAGTTTTCTTCCCATTTCACCCTAGCGCTTCATTTTATTATTTTTTTTTTGGTTTTCCCCAATTTGGTTACTTCACTATTGGCACGTATTGGATCCAAGTTCTTCAGTTTGCAATAATACTTCTAATGATTAAACCTTGTGGCGCCCCTTAAGGATTTTTTTACAGGAATCCCCTCTACTCTATATTCAGATTAATTGCTCGCTCGGAGTAGCAAAGGATTGTAAGTTTTTATATCTTGAAAAAGGTAAGCAATACGGACTGTGTTGCTACGATCTACACTAGACTCTAGTGTGGAGAGGGGTGTTACATAGTTAAACGCTTAAAATAAAACTGAAGCAATTAATGCATTATTGTGTTTTTCGTTTACTAAATGTATTATACATTTATAAATATTATACATTTTCATGCATATTAGCAGTCTAATAATGAAAATTCTATATAACATTAATTACCTGGTAAAAATAAGATCCTCTATTTTTAACAATCTGTCTTTTTCGTTAATTTTAGTTCTATTCAACGTTCTTCACTTAACCGTGTTCGTGTTAATACCTTCATTATCGTGTTATACTTATATCCCAGTTAGAAGTTAATTTTGATAGAGCCTGTGGTTGATTAACCCTTTCATGCACTTGTTGTTTGTATACAACAACGCTATTCAAGAGCACATTTCTTATATCTAACAATAAATTTGTTTTATTCAAGCAAAGCAAAAACACATCTAATACCTTTTGCTTTAGTTTTGTTGTTTTTTGTACAAGTGCAAAAAGTTTTTGTGCTTCATATTTAGTGTTTTGTCTGGTGAAGTTGGACGATTTTTTTTCTGTGAATTTTATCAAGAAACAAGTGGATAGATTTTAGTGAAAAACTAAAAATATTTCAGTGGCATTTTTTTTCCAATTAAAACATATTATAAAGAAGTGATATAAAGTAAATAAAAGGTAAAAAATTTATTGAGAAAATTTTTTGGAGCGTTAATTCATATGTTGTACATGTACAACACGGTGCATTAACTGTGTCCTTATTTATATTATCTTGCATTGCGGTTTTTGTTGATTTTATATTATTCTTCAGCCAGTTTTTTTTTATTTTGGACTTCAAATATACTATGGACAAACAAAAAGGATTAACTGTAAAAGAGATTAAACAAATTTTGGATTTCGATTGGGATGACTCGGATGCTGAAGTAGAACCCGATATACCTTCGGTAGAAATTTCTGGTGAAGTAGCGAACATTTTTAATAACATTTGTGAGGAAATAACGGCTGCAGATCTATGTGCGGAGCTCCCACAAGAAATCGAAGCTGAATTCTTAGAGCAGGAGGAAATTGTTCCTGAGGATCCTGAGAAAGAGGGGGAGTTTCAAAAGGTTGATCTGAAGAATTTAAGGTGGAAAAAAAATATAACAAAAACATATGAAAAACAATGGAATAGTTCTATTGAAGAAGATGTTGAAGTATTTTCCCCCTTACAATACTTTAAATTGTTTTTTGATGACAATTAAAATTAAAAATCAGCGATAAAACACTAACTCTACTACAGTTCCAAAATAATGTTGCACAAGGCCTTATATATACAAACACCTTCGGCCCGTGGAAGCGTGGTCGTCCAACAGATTCTCCACAAATGTCTCCTGTAGCTCGTAGTACACTCTCAATTCCAGTTGAAGACGTCAGGAATGATGGTATTGCTCATTGGCCACGTTATAAACCAAAGCAGTCGCGTTGCAAACTTTGTAAAAATGGCTTCACAGCTGTGTGTTGCACTAAATGCAACGTGTCTGTATGTTTTACCGCTAAAAAAAATTGTTTCAAGGAGTATCACGAAAAATAAATACTGTACCTATTTCTGAATATATTATAAAAAATCGATGTTATTTATCGCTTTTTCTTTTATCAAATAAAGAGTAAAAAAGATTAAAAAAGCCATTGTTTTCACCTTGCAAAAACGTTTAACTTTATTTAAAGTTTATACAACATATCTCAAAAACCACAATTTGGGCGTAAACTAATTTTTTTTCTCGTTTTTATCTTTTTCGACCCTATTGAAGTTGAAATCAAAGTTTAAAAAAATGTAACTTACATAGCGATGATTGGTGCATGAGAGGGTTAACTGAATCACTGAAGGTTGATATATAATCCCTTTCCACATTAATTTTCGTATTCTGTACACGTATTTAGACAACTAAGTTGTCATCATCAGCAGATAATTAAACTAAAACTACACACACACGAACCGTTGCAAACTGTACGCGCACTCTATACTTCATCAAAGAAAACTATGGCCTGTCAGCGTTTCGCTGAAGAATGTTATACGAATTCTCGTTCTGTCTTTGAGATATGTACACTTTAAATGTTTCAATGAAATTGTGATATGTGATTTGACAATTTACATGTTACTGCAGATTGTATTGTCACGCGTGGAACATTTCCCAAAAATACATTTCCGGGCCTGTCAAGAAAGAGTAGTTTTTCTCTTACTATTTTATCGTTTGAAATGTTACAGTGTTGAGTGTATGGAAGAATATTCACATATGTTCTTGTCTATATTTGTACATATTGGTAATATGTCAAAGACCTAGTACTATACAATTTAATCGAAAATTTAAAATTTTAAAATTTTTTCATATTCAATACTTAAATTTAACTTTTTTATTTAAAATAATAAATATCTAAAGGAAGATTTTTTTTTCCTTCTGCGGATATAGTTTCTGAGATAATCTAAATATAAAACATATGTGAATCAATTATTACTTTTCATGTTATAAAAAGTGTATTCTAAAGTTGCGAGTTTTAATTTTTTTGCTGATGAAGAATGCTTTGAAATGAAGTGATCTAGAGTTTTTTTGACACCATTCGCCCTAGCTGTTTTCTATTCTTCGGTCAATAGATGTGGTATCCAACGGGAAACTAATTTGTTTACATACAATTCTTTATGCAAAATTTTTTGAATTGAGGTCTTTGAAAACAAAAATAATGCTTCAATCTGCCGATATGTCACATGTCGACCTTCATTGATGATATTGCGCACAGCATCGACGTTTTCCTGACTGACTGCCGTTTTTGGTGAACTTGCTGTTGGATCGTCGCCACGATTAATCCGTCCACGTGTAAATTCTCCATACCAATGAGAAATTATTGACTAATACGGTGCTTCATTGCCGAAAATAGGAAAGAAATCGACGAGTCATTCTTGTTGAGATAATCGTGTTCGAAAATTATATAAAATTATTATTATTAATTCTATTTTTCAACTAACTTGTCAATTTCGACAGTTCCTTGTACCTGCAACACTACACATATTGCACTGAAACCTTGAATTCAGGTTGACTAAAGATTGGAGTTAATTTTTAGTACTGACGTTTGATTAGTGACGGCCTCTAATCCCACTGTGCAAAACTGAACAGACGTCCCACGTACTAACTCTTCAACCTAGTATATTTCAGACATGTTACATGGGTTTTTAGTCTGGCGACCGCGCAGGCCAATTGAGAATGTTATTATTTAGCCCTTGGAGTGTTGGTTAAGCGAATGGTTCCAGAACTTTATAGATGCACCTTTCAGTATTTAAATATCCTGGAAGGAATGCTAAAGGTCTTATCTTCTGTGCTAATTTTATCCCAAAATTGTCAATTCTCCTGTATATGCAGTTTCATGCTGCACGGAAAAATTCAAAAACTGATTTTCACAGTCAAACAAACATACGAGTTTCATCTAAAAAAAGAACGATATTACGACATCTTAATTTGCCTGTATATTATCCAAGATTTTGACTAGTGAGAGGCAGTCTTGGCCGACAGGAAGTCAACCAAAATTAACGATTATGGCGATATATGGAATGGATTGTTATTCTGTGGTCTATCTCTGCCAAAAGACATTTACCACAGACCTTGAGGTATAGCAGTTTTGGACTATCATTACTTTTTATAGTAAAATTATAAAAATTTTGGAGATAATTCATTTACGCATCCAAAAGTGCACATTTTGATATAGTTTTGAATGATCTTGACACTTACAGGGTTATTACACCGAGATATATAACACTGATATATTATAAATGGACATAATCGTCTTTAGGACCTTGAAAATTCAACACGGGAGCATCTGTTAATTGACAATAAATAAACAACTTGAAAGATTGAGTATTTCATCAAAATGAAAAGTTTAGAAATTAGACTTTATGATACCTAATGCAACAAGGTTAAACTAGTAGAATACAATCTCACTACTTTTCAGATTTTAAAAATAATCCATTTATATATTCAAATGTTTACGTTTTGACATGGATTGTATTCTCTCAGGATGGAACAGAAAAAGTTAATATTAATTTTGATATCAAAATTGAAATTTGAAATTTACATTTCTTATTTTGTATATATATATATATATATATATATATATATATATATATATATACAAAGAGTACTGGGAAAGTTTGGCAATACAGCTTTATTTATTTAATTTTTTCAAAGTAATTTCCTCTACACTCAATACACCTCTCCATCCTCCGAAACCAATCTTTAAACCAGTTCTGCCAAGTTTCACTAGGAAGTAAACCACAATCGTTGTCCCAAGCCCGCAGAAGGTCCTCGTTACTGGAAAATCGCCTTCTTTTTAGCTTCATTTTCACATGCGGAAACAGTGCAAAGTCGCAGGGAGCAAGATCTGGACTGTAGGGAGGGTGCTCGAGAAGTTACAATCCTGTCGTGGTCAAATATTCGATGCAGACTTTGGCGCGGTGAGCTGGAGCATTGTCGTGATGGACGAACCAGCTGTCCATTCTTGACTTTGGTCGCAGGTTCTTCATAGATCCAATGACCGTAGGCAGGCACTGTTCAGTATATCACTTAGCTGTGACTGTCTTCTGTGTGTCCAAATCAACGGGTCCCACAATTCTACTTGATTTGAAAAATACAGCTATCACTTTCTTCTTTACAGATCGGGATTTTACTGATAACTACAGGTGTGTCCTCATCATCAAAGACCCAAACTTTGTTTTGAGCTTTGGTCGGCACATCGTAATAGTACAGCCAAGTCTCATTACCTGTCACGATGTTGTTCACATACCGAGATTGTCCCTTATTAAACTTTTTTAGCATTTCCCGGCACCAAGTCACACGTCGCGTCATCTGCTCTTCAGTCAGTCGATGCGGCAAAGAGAGAACAAAGTTTCTTCACGTGCAAATGATCATGCGGAATCGAACGAATTGCAGGTGCATTTAGTACTGAAGTACCCTCTAATCTGTTGGCAGGTCACTTGTCCGTCCTCGCGAAGCATTTTCCTCACAGTAATAACGTTTTCCTCCGTAACCGACGTTCGTGGCCTTCCCGGCCTCTCAGCATCCTCCACAGTTAAGTTTCTCCTTTGGAATTCCCTCTACCATCTGAATATCGTTGTGCGATATGGACAAATATAGGTTTCGCATCCATTAAGTAGATCGAGTATAATTCCTTTCTTACGACGAACAATAGTTTGCTCCATCCATGTTATGACAGAAATGAATGACTAAAAAATTGTTGAACAACAATAGATATAACTTTATACGTCTGCATTTAGTACTGTCTACGGTACTAAACTAAAAAACTCAGAAATTCTCCATCATATTCGATACTTTACCGGAAACTATATATACAGCAATTTTAAATAATTTCGATATACCTGCATCCGTTGAAAATGTTATTTACAATTATTAATTTAGGACTGCTATTTTCATGAGCATGACTGTATAAGAATCTGCGATCCAACGTGGGACTTAAATATCACTACCTCTATATTAAATTCGGATCCAAGTTGAAATTCTATTTTATAATTACTTCCTCTTTCTGTCAATCTTATTAAACTGATGCTAAGTGCATATCAAAAATAAAAGTTTCAATAAATTATGATGATCAGTGAAGACATATATTATCTACAATATATTACCCATGGATCAATAAGTCCTGAGACTAACCCATAGATGGCGCTCGTAGTAAACCAGTAACCACGTCTTTCTAGAGTACTAACCTTTGCTTGAAACGTGTCAAAATTTTAAGTCGATCGGACCAGAAACAGCTGAGTTATCGAGGTTGGAGTAAAGTCGTTTTGTAGTTTGTTTAAACAATGGAAAAAACCGAGTTTCGTGTTCTGATAAAACATTGTTTTTTAATGGGTAAAAACACCACGCAAGCAAAACAATGGATCGAAAAATGTTACCCGGACTCTTGTCCATCAAAAGCAACGATTTGTCGGTGGTTTGCCGAGTTTAAACGTGGTCGTACCGACACAAATGACGCGGAACGCTCGGGTAGACCTGTGGAAGCCGTTACACCGGAAAATGTGAGTGAAGTGACAAAGATTATAATGAAAGATCGTAAAGTGAAGCTCCGTGAGATTGCTGAGATGACACAGATATCATATGGAAGTGTATTTACTATCCTTCATGAAAAATTGAGCATGAAAAAGGTTTTTTCCAAGTGGATGCCGCGATTGCTCTCGATGGAACAAAAACAGCAACGAGTCGATGATTCAGAAAGCTGTTTATCGCTATTTACTCGCAACAAAAAAGATTTCTTGCGTCGTTACGTGACCATGGACGAAACATGGATACATCACTACACTCCAGAGTCGAAGCGGCAGTCATCTGAGTGGCGCACAGCTGGCGAAAGCCGTCCGAAACGTCCGAAAACGCAGCAGTCAGCTGGCAAAGTCCTGGCGTCAGTTTTTTGGGATACACATGGCGTGATTTTCATTGACTACCTCGAAAAAGGTAAATCGATCAACAGTGATTATTATATTGACTTACTGGTGCGTTTGAAGGAGGAAATCGCAAAAAAACGACCGCACATGCAGAGAAAAAAAATCCTTTTTCACCAAGACAATGCACCCTGCCACAAGTCGATGAAAACAATGGCAAAATTGAACGAATTGGGTTTTGATCTGCTTCCCCACCCCCCATATTCGCCAGATTTAGCCCCCAGTGACTACTGGCTCTTTGCTGATCTTAAAAAAATGCTCCAGGGAAAAAGATTTGGCTCAAATGAGGAGGTCATCGCTGAAACTGAAGCTTATTTTGAAGCGATAGATAAATTTTTTTATAAACATGGTATTGAAAAATTGGAAAAGCGTTGGAACCATTGTATCACCCTAAAAGGTGATTATGTTGATGAATAAAAAAAAAATTTGCAAAAAAAATGTTGTTTTCATGGTTAGTCTCGGGACTTATTGATCCATGTGTTATGCATACATTATCGTACATTATAATTGCTAAAGCAGGAACTTTGTTTGCAATGAATGCAATCTGTAATCCTCTATCCATAATACTAATTACACTACTGTCTAATAAGTTGTTTGTTTATAATCTTGCTGCATATTGGGTAGCCGCGTTATATCGCTACGGGTAAATTAGTGTACTCACATGTATAACGCAACAATATACCATCTTCTTAAATGTTATAATATAACATGTTGCTTAAAACCATTAGAGGATAATAAATTATAACAGTACCAGGTGTTTGAATATTAGTACTATTTGATACATTAGTTTTATTCTGTTCATAGCTAGCGATTATAACAGGAACTCGAAATTGGGTTCGGACAAGTAAGGACTTACATTTTATGAATTAATCATACAAGAATAAACCTGGGCAACTTAACATCTCGTTAGTATTCGGAACGTAGTACAGTTGTCGAACTAATTATTCGAAATGCAAATTATTGTAAAAATTAATCTTTTGGAGTGCTTCTCTTCGAGAAGTGTTAGTAGACTTGAATCAGACGTAAATCGTCGCAGAAGTGTACAATGTGTCGTCAGACGAAATTATTATACGATTATACAAATTATTTTTAGGAATTAGTGGAGTTAGAAGGCGATAATAGTTTAACTAGTACTGTTGTGAAGAACCTGAAATGCTAATGCTACCTTAATCATGAAGGTTGATATATAACTCCTTTCCACATTAATTTTCGTATTCCGTATACGTATTTCGAAAACTAGGTTGTCATCATCAGTAGATAATTAAACAATGTCGCCTGGAAAACTACGGCAAAAACATGCACGAAACAAATTCCGCACACGATCTGTACCGTCGAAAGCCAAAACGCACGCCATACGTATTCAAATTTCAAAACTTAATGTGACAAGGGATTATATATCAACCTTAAGTGATTAAGTTAATCAACCACAGGTTCCATCAAAATTACCTAATACTAAAGGGTGTTTCAAATTTCGCGGTTTTCTTAAAGAATAAATAAAACACATAATTTGCATTCACTTTCAAAATTATTGGTAATTGAAGTATCAGTTATAACATTTATATGCGTAAAATAATATCTGCCAAATGGTCTCCTCTTACAGCTCCACAGACGTCCACTCTTCTGTTAAAATTTTTAATGACATTTTGACATAATCGAGGCTCTATCTCACCAATGACACGAATAATTTCATCTTTCAAAGCAGGAATTGATTGTGTATTGTTTTTATAAACCTGACTTTTCACATAACTCCAAAGAAAATAGTCTAATGGTATCAAATCACATGATCTTGGTGGCGAATTAGCATCACCGTTTCTTTAAATTACACGTCCAGGAAATTTTTCTCTCAATAAATCAATTGAATCGTGTGCAAAGTTAGGTGTAGCGCCATCCTGTTGAAACCACATATCCTCTAGATCAATATTCATTAATTCAGGCCACAAAAAATTGGTTCGCATCCGACGATATCGATCACCAGTGACAGTTACAGCTTCACCAGCAGCATTTTCAAATAAGTAAGGTCCAATTACACCACCAGACTATAATGCACACCAAACAGTAACTAGTTTAGGATGCATAGGTTTCTCATGAATAATTCGTGGATATTCCTCACCCCAGATACGGCAATTTTGTTTATTAACATAGCCACCAAATTCAAACTGTGCCTCATCGGAAAACATTATTTTTTGAGAAAAATCAGCTGGTTGTTCATTGATGAAATTGATAAATGAACGACGTTTTAGATCATCTAGTGGCTTCAGTTCCTATGTTATTTGAACCGTATATGCCTTCAGAGCTAAATCCTTGTGTAAAATACGCCACGTTGTTGATCCACTAAGTCCAAGTTGTTGTGAACGTCGTCTAATGGACATTTCAGGATCCTCAGCAACACTTTCACGAACCAAACCAATACTTTCTTGTGAACGATCACTACGACTGTATTTTTCACTTTTGTGATCTTCCACGGAATTGGTCTCTTGAAATTTTTTAATAATTCGACCAATAGTGCTTTCAGATGGACGATTATGTAAACCATAAAGTTCACGTAATTATCTAAAAACTTTTTTCACAGAACGCTGATTTTCATAAAATAATTCAACAATTTGAACGCGTTGTTGTACCGTGTACGAATCCATTTTTATAAATGTCATACATCACACTTTTTAAATGTCCACAGGAATAGACAAATTCAGTGCGCCATCTATATTTTATTTATTCTTAAAAAAAACCGCGCAATTTGAAACAGCCTTTACAATCGTAACCTCGAAAATTTTCGAGAAAATTTTTGTTTTCGTCGTGGGGCTCGTATTCACGATATCATTCTCTCCGGTGGACAGAAAAACTTGAGCTAATGGTCAAGGCGCATTCCCGGAGGTAATGAGATGTTGGGTTAGAGTTCCGGGAGGAAAACAGAAATTTTTTAAAAAAATTTCCGCATTACATAAGCGATGTGTGAAGCGGTTAAAATTAGACTTTTTAGTTTAGTATCGTAAAAGTGTCTAATTATATGCAATTAATAACCTACCGTGGGCTTTTATGTAATAACTGTTTCTATAATGGATTTTATGGCGCCTTATAAGGACTAATTATATAATAATAATAATTCAACAATTTGAACGCGTTGTTGTACCGTGTACGAAGCCATTTTTATGAATGTCATACATCATACCTTTTAAATGCCAACATACCCAGACAAATTCAGTGCGCCATCTATATTTTATTTATTCTTAAAGAAAACACGCAATTTGAAACAGCCTGTACCTCGTTAAGAGAGAATTTGAGTTTGTCACTGAAAAGCTGGTATCAACGCAAACAGTACGGAATTGTTTACATACAGATGGTCTGTTTTTTTGACATTTGGTATAGTTTCCACTTATTGTTGCACATGAAACGGATTTATTTACAATAATAAACCTGTAACATTTTTCTGGTTTGAATAACGTGTGTTGAGAGGATTAGATGTTTAATTTTGTAGACGCAATTCTTTTATTTGTACAAAAATATTAATTTCTTTGTGAAGGTTATAACGTGCTTACACCTACGTTTGCAATTTGTGTAAACATCGGGACGTTCACATAAATATTTAGATTAATTTACATTAACAGCCTTGTTACTAGCATGGAAACAATATACATTTAATTATAACATCCTTAATTTATAATTAAATTAAATAAAATCTTAACTTTTTTAAGAGTTGGTAATTAGAGAAGTTGGATTTATTAATGGTTAATTTAGGTTCTAATATAAGCTATAGATTAAAGTAAGAACCTGTAAATGTCTGCCCCTACTTTATCAGTCTAATGGACAGACGAAATGCAATTAGCACATGTGTATATACCAGGGGTACCGGAAAGTCATTACCGGTTTTTTCGTAAAGAAACTACATAATTTTAAAGAAAATGGAAAAATTTATTTATTCGAAGTTTTGGCTATTTGATCCTACATATGTTGCACATCTTTCAAGCAATTCATAGATGCCATCCCAAAAAAACTGTTTGTCATCGGGAATGCGCTAGCTATTTCGGTTCTCGAGATATTCGCGAAAAACTAAATTTGGTGAAGTCGAAAAATTAAAATTGCGATTTTCGCCGTTTCGATGGTCCTATCGTACGTATTTTGATCTCCTGATTCAGAAACAACCCCTACTTGGCATCGTATCTCTTACGGTTCTCGAAAAAAATAAAGTTGCGATTTTCGCCGATTTGATGGTTCTATCTTATGTATTTTGATCTGCTGATTCAGAAAATGTACCTATTTGGCATCGTATCTCTTTCGGTTCTCGAGATATTCGCAAAAAACACTTTTGCAAGTTGCGAAAATCGCGAAAATTTTGGATTTTCGTTCAAATCGGCATGCTATCTCGCGAACCAAAGGCCTCTCGGCGACGGCGCGGACACTGCCGGATGCGTATTGACGTCCGGAATCGATTGCTTCAAACCGGAACCGGCTACGACGTCGCG
>JAVIWB010004121.1:0-52861 GCA_031893035.1 Dermolepida albohirtum | reverse complement strand
AGCTTGAGGGAGTTTAGTAGTTTCCAGGCCATTGCAAAGCCATTTCAAGATCAATGAGGTTTTAGAATCGGCTGAGCTCGATGAGGTTCAAAAAATAATTACGTGCGTGAATAAAGATATATAAAGGTAGAGTTATAGAATCATTCTCAGTACTGTGAGTTATCATGAAGCGTTCATTTAATATGTTCGTAAATATGTGTGTAAAGTTTAATATTCGTATGTCTTAAAGTTTAATAAATATATACATTCGAAATATGTATATTCTTTTTGAAACACCCTGTATATATATATATATATATATATATATATATATATATATATGCATGACGGAGTTCCTGTTAATATAAAATAATGTTTAGATAAACACTTCTTAATTAGTCGCATTCATTATCTTATGACTTTACTTTTTTGATTGGGGTTTCATTAAAAAGTTTATGTAACAACTCAAGACGCTGGCGAAGTTAGAGACATAACTAACGAGGCAGTATTAGAAGTTACACAGAAAAGGTTCGAACGAGTAGTACAGAGTTTACCTCGTGGATAGCAGATATGCTTAGAAACAGACAGACTTCAATTTAAACAATTACGGAGGTGATAATGTCACTGATTTACTATCAGATAAATATCTAAAATGAATGAATCCTGTCATTTAATACACTGTAATTTAACATTTTTGAATATGTATTATTTTGACAATAAATAATAATTTTAAGAGCAAATCATATCTTGTTTAATGTTTAGAATTTAAAAAAAATTCACTCATCTGATACTAGTAATGACGAGTAAAATGTTTTCGAAGATTGAAATTTAGAAAATATTACCGTACCTATACATACATATACGTATATATATATATATATATATATATATATATATATATATATATATATATATGAATTTTACATTTAAAGGCTGGTAGAATATAAAAAATACCAATTTAAAAAATGGATTTTAATTGTACATACCGGTGTAGCACCTTGTTTATCATAGGTTTCCAATTCTTCCCCTTTGCTGCAAGCTTTTGAAGATCGATCAACATTTGCATTTCAGTATGTGCTCGAGTTTCATCTATAAGCTTTTGTGTGACACCTCGTTTCGCCATTTCACTTTCAATATAATCTAAAGCTGCTTCATCTTCACAAATATCATAAGGCATATTTCCATCGGCATTCACTGCTAGTAAATTCGCGCCCCTGGCTATTAAGATACTAAAAATATAAAGACCAAAAACTATATACAAATTAAATAGACAACACACATATTTTAAGTTAGAAATAATTATAGGCGATGTAAAAAAAAAGATTATTTAATAGTCACTTATGGATATCCTAAATTTGGTATATTTTCTCAAATCCAATTTGTTATTCTACTGAGAAACACCCTATTCGCTACCTACTGTAAAACTTCTCTGAAGAGGATCTTCCTTTATTGAAGGAAGCATTAAATTTGTTGAAAAATTAGTTTTGGTTCTGGCGACAATACACAAATACCCGTTAATTACGGTCACCTTTGTAAAACGGCCGCGGCCAAATAATCCAAACTTTTACGTCCTATTTTCATAGAAATTTACCTGCTAATGTCGGCCGGACTATTTATGACATGTATATCTTTATTAACGGAAATACCTAATACAAATTGTCGGAGTTTCCCGGGGTTTCCTATTACCTGGTACTAATTCACCCTTTTCGATTTAAACATTATTATTCTAAAGGAAACAATTCAGTTTAAAGTTGTCTCCGTATTCGAAAGATTCTTAATTAAGTATGTCGCAAAAAAGAAAACGTTTGTCGCTAAAAGACAAAATAAATATAATCGCGGAAAGTGAAAAGTATGCGAAAAATATGGGGTTGGAAAAACACAAATTAAAGATATTATGAAAAATAAAGGTGAATTAAAAAAGATGGTCGAGGAAGGTGTTAACATGGTGCTAAAACGAAAATTTCCGAAGTCGGAAGGATTGGCAGTGGATCAAGTCGTCTACAATTGGTTTTGCAAAGCCAGAAATAAAGCAATTCCAATATCTGGGCCGCTACTTAAACAAAAAGCACTGGAGACAGCAAGCAGTTTAAAGATGGAAAATTTCGCAGCATCTAATGGATGGTTGGAAAGTTTCTGTCGGCGACACAGTATAACTTTTAAATCAATTTGTGGTGATTCCGCAGAGGTTAATTTGGACAATATAAAAGACTGGAAAACCAAGTTACCGTTGATTTTAATAAATTATTCTCCTCGAGATGTGTTTAATGCCGACGAAACAGGTCTTTATTACCGCGCTATGCCAAATAAGACATTTGCATTAAAAAGTGAGAATTGTGCAGGGAAGAAGGCAGAAAAACAACGTTTGACTGTTTTACTATGTGCAAATATGGAAGGTGAGAAGGAAGATCCATTAATAATTGGAAAAAGTAAAAATCCTCGCTGTTTTAAGGGTAGTCATGTGGACAAATTACCCTTAGAATGGGTTTCTAACAAAAAGGCATGGATGACAACGGAAATTATGACAAGATGGCTGCATAAATTTGACAATAAAATAGAAAAGTGTTTCTTTTCTTGGATAATGCCACTTCACATTCTAAAGTTCCATTAGAAAATATTAAACTAGTCTTCCTGCCGCCAAACACCACTTCGTATTGTCAGCCCTTGGATCAAGGAATAATTCAGAATTTCAAATTGATTTACCGAAATTTTTTGATTAAAAAGCTTCTAACGTTTATTGACAATGAATTTGATTTTGAAATTTTTTAAATAAACATAAATTTAGCCAATGCACTTGTATGGATTACAGCTGCTTGGAAAAATGTATCTCCTGTTACAGTTAAAAAATGTTTTTCCAAGGCCGGATTCTCTGATGTTATCCAGGAGGACACAATGTTTGATGAAGAAGACGAAATACCCCTTGCCCAGCTATATCCTGCAGTTCGTAACGAATTTTTGATGGATTTAGATGAATATGCTTCTATTGATCGTCATGTGCCTACAGAGAGCCCTAACTTCAGTATTCCAGAAATTGTTGAAGATTTGTGCAATAATGATGAAGAACATAACTCTGATAATAGTGACCTGGACGAATGTGAAACTCCAAAATCTAGTTTATCTAGTATGAGTGAAGTGCGTGCAAAATTAAGAGACATACAAAATTATTTATTGTGCAATAACAAAGGTGACATTTATATGGATGTTTCTAAAATTTTACTTACATGTGAAGCTGCAGTTTTTAAATCGAAGCTAAAAAATGTGAAGCAAACAAATATTGAAACATACTTTAAAAAATCCTAATAAATTGTATTTTTTCGTATGAATATATTGTAATAATATGTACAAGTAAATAATTTATTAGATGTCATATTATCTATAATATGTAAATACATTAAAATTTTAGTTTTTCTTACACATATTTGTATTTATATACTATTTACTTTAATTAATAAAATAAAGAAAGCAAATCCTAAAATTAATTATGTATTTTATTTGTGAGACGAAAAACCTGTCAATTACGGACACCTTTATATAACGGCCAATATATTTTGCTTTTTGGGTGGCCGTTATTGACAGGTTTTACTGTATTTCCATCAGTGTACAAAAGTATAGTGGTGCTACAATATAAAATTGGCAGAGTATGAATAACGAATATCGATTGTTCGACCGCATGACTCATATCTTTAAAAAATTGTCTTCAAAGCATTCCGACGAGTTTTTGTTTAAAACAGTAATATCTGCCGCAAATGAAGATGGATGAGTGAGTGAGATTTTAACGAAACGTTTGGACTGTCTCCCGCCATAGCTAATAAACAAAGCTCAACATATAGTAGAACAAAACCTTAAAGATTATATTTTTTATTCTTATCTATCCCGAAATACAATATAACTCCTTGTTTCTAAAGGCAGTTTTAGTGAAATTTGATAGACACCTATTTACTCAGATAGACTTCGACAATAAATTAATAATTCATTAAGATTTATTTTTAGCAATATAAATCAACTATGAAATAACTTTATGAACACTTTAAATTCATTGTGACTACCTTAAAACAGCAAAATTTACTATATTGTAAAGGGGATATTCAACTTCTCTTCATTCGTTTTTACTCAATCTGTCTTTTGTTACCTTCATATGATACTAAGTTAACACGTTTACAAGAAAATTTGATTTTGTTACATTAAGTAGAGACGAAGACACGGCGAGAAAATTATAATACAACAATATATTTGCCGCATAATTTTTTATCTAATAAATTAAAGATTTGATTTCATAATTTCTGTTTTACAAAATTATCCCATGTTTGCTCTAATGTGTTATATCGAAAATCGATTTTATTTTTATTAAATTATTGAACGAAATTAGTAATGATAACGCTACAAAATTCATCTTATAAGCAACGTCAAACGAATAAATTTAAAATTTTAACATGGATTATAGAGCAGTGTAAAATGTAGGCACATAAAATAACTTAAGACTTTTCATATTTGAACATTACAAAACATGCCAAACATGCCCATTGAATAATTAATAATATATTAAGGTAAATATAATACTGGCCTAGAAAACATTATTCTTTTATTTTAATACAGACTTAATTTTAAATTATTGAAATTAATTCAGAAATGAGTAACACGTAATTAAATTAAAATTATTTTTAAAAAGTCGTAATTTGTGGTAAACATAGAATAGTCTAATCTTTTATTTCCAACATTATATTGTATCCAAAGTCAGTGGCGTCCCAGAATATATAAACAAAATTAAGAGAACGTAGATATCTATTATTTATATATAATTTGATAAAAATAAAACAAAGAAATTCTAAAATGTTCCAGGATATTTGTAGTGATACAAGATTTATTTCTGCGGGAAAAACATTTCTAAAAATAAATAAAAAATAAATATGTCCATACAAAAAAGACCGCCAATATTCAAATTTGGATATTAGAGGCTTTAGAACTTAATCACTTAAGGTTGATATATAACCTCTTTCAATCTTAATTTTCATATTCTTTATACGTATTTCGACAACTAAGTTGTCATCATCAGCAAATAATTAAACAGTATTACACCAGGAAAATTACGGCAAAAACCCGCACGAAACAAATTCCGTACACGATCTGTACCATCGAAAGTCAAAACGCACATAGTGTACGTTTTGGCTTTGGTGCGACGGAATTTTGTTTCGTACCGGTTATATTTTTAATATAGGTGATAGATAATTGGTATCTAGCTTCTGCTCAGTTATTGTTTTTAATAAATTTTTGGACATGACTTGTGTTGCTAACGTCGCATGGGAGTTATCTTACCCATTATTAGTTTCTTATAATATTTTCATATACGTTTTTAGAGGGTTCTTTTTAGACGATTTTCATTTATTACATTAAAAAGAAAACTTTGAAATACAGCAAAATTGTATACGTCAAAAGATATTTTGATTTCATTTTATTAAAGGACAAGACGGTCTGCTATTATTTTCTAAATATTGTACATTTATCAGTAACCATATAATTTTTAACAAAATGTAAAGTATGATTTAATTGTTTAGAAAGTGTTGCGAATATCCACAATTTTTTATTTTATATTTTATTTCGAATAAATGAAATAATTAACAATATCTGTTTCTGTTGCTCGACAAATATAAATTCCACGAATCCTAGATTTACAAAGGGTTATACTTAAGTAATTAGATTTAAAGAAAAAAAATGTCTGAACAAAAAGAGAATCCATTCGGAGTTCTCCAGGGATTGATTTTGGGTCAATTTTTGTTTATTATATAGATTAGCGAAATTAGTTATATCAGAAAAAATTATTGCATAATTTTTTTTGCAGACGAAATACTAATCAATGTAGCAGATGATAATAATAATAAGTTTTATTTCTAAAGCAAAGCGTATATGTACAATACATATCAGCACATATAAAAATAGCAGTCAATACATATTACATACATACCCATATGCTAGAAACACGTCTCAAGAAGAAAAAAGATATTATAAATTTGGACATAGAAAGTGATTTAAACAATAACAATGTATTGTAAGCAATTACCGTCTAAGGTTGCTTTTAAAAATACAGAAGTTAGTGATATTTCTAATAGTACGTGGTAAGTTGTTGTGTAATTGACATCCCATAAAATATGTTCCTTTTTTGCATGTGTGCAATAAATAATTGTCAGTTCGTGTATCATATTTATGAGTTACATTGCCACTCGAAAAAGCGACTTTGTTCCCGAAAACGAAGCATAGAAAATCTAATATAATTGTGATAAAAAGTTAGTAGCGCGTTATTTCGAAAGTATTTCCTGCAGGAATCCCTATATCAAAACCCAAAGATAATTCTCGGGGCCCGTTTATGCATAAGGATTACCCTGTCCACCTCCGGCGACACTTCCTAGTGTATCACACCATATCTCGTGCAAGAAATAAAATTAGCGTTATAGAAAGTAAGCAGGGTACTCAAATTACAGATTCTGCCGAGCTGCTTAAGGGTAAAACACACCTTAGCCAGTGTACTGCATGCTCCATCTATACATGTAGACCATTTAAGGTTCTCATTAATTACCAAACCAAGGATTTTTGAAGAAGAATCGCAGTCGAAGATCTCATTGTTCATTTGTACATGGAAAATATGCTTAATTTTATTATGAAAGTATATCGACTTGTTTTCTTGCTTATTTACAATTAACTTCTTGGACACCATCCAATCGTTAATTTTAATTTTACTACTAATTTTTTTCTTTGGTCAAATCACAAACATCACCAACATTTGAAGACCTGACAACTACAGTAACATCGCCCGCATAAAGAACAACTCGTTCTACATTTCGTAGAATGTTCGGTAGGTCATTTACGTAGGGCAAAAATATTGTGGATCCCAAGATAGATCCCTGGGATACACCTCTGTTAACACCAATGTAGCTAGACTGACAATTACCGAAGTTAATGTTGAAGGTGTTATTAAAAAAATTAATTACGAATTAGAAAACATGTCCAAGTGATTGAAACTAAATAAACTTAAATTAATGTTACGATGTAGAATAATTTTAACCATACAGTAAATGCTGACCGATATCAGATATTGGTATTCCACCAGTTCATTGCACTAGTACATATAACTAATGTAAATATAGAGTTCCTGCAACAACTTTTTGATGAAAAATTGATCAGTAGAAGAACCTTGCCAATACGGTCACCTGACTTGACACAGTTAAAAAGCATTTTTCAAAATCATTTACATACTTTCGAAGAATTACAAGAGGCTATTGTTAGAGAAAGTGGAAACATCAATGCAAATATTTCGATCATCTTATTTTTGGAAAAAAGCCAGTAGTGAGGGTAATTTTAAACACTTATTATGACATTGCTTTTATTATTTATTATGCCATTTATGTAAGAGTAAAAGAATTCAGAACTTATTTAGTTTTGTGATACTCTCTTTTTAAATTAATAAGATTTTTCAAAATCGTTTACATATTCCAGAAGAGTTTCAAAAAGCTTTTGCTGCAGAAAGAAGAAACATCAACATAAATACTTCGATAGTTTCATTTTTGCAAAAGTCAGTGAAGGGGATCATTTCAATCACTTACTATGATTCTCTTTCTATTTATTACATATTATGTCTTTTCTGTATTATATTTATTATTATTTATGTATAAGATTCTTTTCGTGTTCTAAGCCACATATCATTTTTCAAAATAGTTTACGTACTTTAGAAATGTTTCAAAAGGGTATTGATAGAGAAAGAGGAAACATCAATGTAAATACTTCGAATGCGTAATAGTTGTTGTTCTTAAATTTCATAGAATTTTCAAAATAATTTACAAACTTTAGACGAGTTTCAAAAAGCAATTGTAATAGAAAGAAGAAACATCAATGCAAATATTTCGATAGTGTTATTTTTGGAAAAAAGGCAGTGGCAAGGGTCATTTTGAAAACACTAAGATTTCCCTTCTGTTTATTAATTAATATGCCATCTATGTAAGAGAAAAAGAATTTGGAATTTCTAATTTAGTTTTAAGATTCTTTTCGTGTTTTAAACCACATATCATTTTTCAAAATAGTTTACGTACTTTAGAAGAGCTTCAAAAGGCTATGTTAGAGGGAAAAAAACATCAATGTAAATACTTCGATTGCTTTATTTTTGAAAGAAGTCAGTAACGGGGGACATTTTAAACACTTACTACGATTTTCCTTCTATTTAATATTACTCCATTCTTGTAAGAATAAAAGAATTCAAAATTTCTTATTAGTTTTGCAATAGTTGTTTTCCTTAAATTTCATAGAATTTTCAAAATAATTTACACACTTTAGACGAGTTTCAAAAAGCTATTGTCATAGGAAGAAGAAACATCAATGCAAATATTTCGATAGCGTTTTTTTTTTGGAAAAAAATACAGTGGCGAGGGTCATTTTGAACACACTAAGATTTCCCTTCTGTTTACTAATATGCCATTTATGTAAGAGTAAAAGAATTTGGAATTTCTAATTTTGTTTTAAGATTCTTTTCATGTTTTAAACCACATACCATTTTTCAAAATAGTTTACGTACTTTAGAAGAGTTTCAAAAGGGTATTGATAGAGAAAGAGGATACATTAATTTATGTAAATAAATTTTTATACAATTTCTTATTAGTTTTGTAATAGTTGTTTTTCTTAAATTTCATAGAATTTTCAGAATAATTTACACACTTTAGACGAGTTTCAAAAAACTATTGTTATAGAAAGAAGAAACATCAATGCAAATATTTCGATAGCGTCATTTTTGAAAAAAGGCAGTGGCATGGGTTATTTTGAATACACTAAAATTTCCCTTCTGTTTATTAGTACGCCATTTATGTAAAAGTAAAAGAATTCAGAATTTCTAATTAAGTTTTAAGATTCTTTTCGTGTTTTAAACCACATATCATTTTTCAAAATAGTTTACGTACTTTAGAAGCGTTTCAAAAGACTATTGGTACAGAAAGAGGCAACATCAATGTAAATACTTTGATTGCTTTGTTTTTGAAAGAAGTCTGTGACGGGGGCCATTTTAAACACATACTACGATTTTCTTTCTATTTAGTATTATGCCATTCTTGTAAGAATATAAGAATTCAAAATTTCCTATTAGTTGAGTAGCAATGCCAATGCTTTGTTTGATAGTCTCAGTGATGGTGATTGATTCTTGTGCGGTCCTGATGTACATATATTGATTTTTTTCTGTGATTGTTTAGAGTTAGTTGTAGATCTTTTTTTTTCCTTATATATATATTACTTTGTTGTTACCTAGTTATTATTTGTATTTTTTCAATGTATTTTTATCCTGTACCTAATTGATCTTTGACTGTTGGATAAATAAAGATTATTATTATTATATTATTATTAAACGCTGTTTTTCTTAAATTTCATAGAATTTTTAAAATAGGTTAGACACTTTAGACGAGTTTGAAAAATCTATTGTTAGAGAAAAAGAAACATCAATATAAATATTTCGATAGCTTTATTTTTGGAAGAAAGGCAGTGGCGAGAATCATTTTGAACACACTAAAATTTTCCTTCTGTTTATTAGTATGTCATTTATGAAAGAGAAAAGAATTCGAAATTTCTTATTTAATTTTGAGATACTTTTTTTTTAATTACGTAACACTTTTCGAAATAGTTCACATACATGGAAGAGTTTCAAAAAGTTATTGCTATCGAAAGAAGAAACATAAACACAAATATTTCGATAGCTTTATTTTTCGAAAAACTCACTATAATTTTCTTTGTTTTTATTACTATGTGACTTATATAAAAGCAAAAGAATTCGTAATTTTTGAATTTTGAAACAGTTTTTTTTTAATTTTAGTAACATTTTTCAAAATAGTTTACATACTTTAGAAGAGTTTCAAAAAGCTATCGTTGGAGAAAGAAGAAACATTAACTGAAAATACGTCAATGCTTGTATTTTTTGAAAAAGTTAGTCACACAGGTCATTTTAAATACTTACTATGATTTTGCTTCTATTTTCTATTATCCCATTTATGTAAGAGTAGAAGAATCCGGAATTTCTTATTTAATTTTGAAATACTTGTTTTTTTAAATTACATCAATTTTTTCAAAATCATTTAGATACTTTAGAAAAGTTTCAAAAGCTATTGATAAAGATAGAAGAAACATCAATGCAAATACTTCTATACGTGTGATAATTGTTTATATTAGTTACAAATTTATTTGTTTATCTAATGATTTTATTGGATAAAAAATATTCGCAATAATAGAATTGTTTCTAATCTTCAGACACTAAATAAAACTTTCGAACAAGCTTATTATTAAACGATATTCTTCGAAAATAATTTTATTTATACTCTTTTTACCGTTTACAAGTGAGATTTAATAAGATACTAAAGATGAACTAAACTAAAAACAATACTACTTTTGTAGACCATCTAGAAATATTTATTGAGTGACTTGCCAACTGAACTAAATTACAAGTTGGCGGAAAATTCAACTTGACTACATTCTTTATGGCTCACACAGTATTTTATACTTTATAAATATGATCAATAAGGTTGATATATAACCCCTTTCCACAATTAACTATTTGTAAATTCTGTATACGCATTTCGACAACCAAGTTGTCATCATCAGCAGATAATTTCAAAGTGTCGCACCTGGTAAAACACGGCGAAGAAATTCTACACTTATTGCAAACCAAGATGTGCACATCTTGCTCACACACCAGGTGCGACACTTTGAAATTATCTGTATTTTATACTTTACAAATAAAGGGGTTATATATCAACCTTATTGATCAAGTCAATCAACCACAGGCTCCATCAAATTCAACTATAAATATGAATTAAAAATTGCGATTTTTATTTACTCTTAAAGAAATGTGTTCGACACCTGAATTATTATATTTCTACTATAAAACCGTAGTACACAATGTATATACGTACATATGTAGTATGTCTCGGATTTTAAGAATAGGTTATTTAAGTACAATTGTTTCATCTTGCCGTTCGACAGACAATTGAGACCCGTCATCGAAAGAAAACTTATTTTGCATAACACACCTACATCATCGAGACCTATGTAGCAGGTATTTTAAATATTTATGTAGATCAGTGCGGTTGGTTTTAGTTCCTGATTAAAACGGCGCATCGGTTTTTTGTCGTATTTCGTTGATGCTAAAATTATAAACATCAAATTCCAGGAAGTCGTATGTATTAAAAGGGCACCTCACTGGCATAGTATTTATTTCATTACTAGTTAGCGATTTACTGATAAGAAATCGAAAGTATGCGAAGATAGAATTAGGTGCCGACGCGCAACAAGATGCAGTCACATAAAAAAGGAAAATAAAAACATAACACACACATATGTGTGTAGACGACGAAAAGCGACAGTAGAGGGTATCAATTAACTTATTGACACATTTAAGAATTAAATGTACACCATATATATATATATATATATATATATATATATATATATATATATATGTATACGTACCGCATTTCGTACGAAAACAAAAATATGCCCGAGTTTTTAACAAGGAAAAAGATAAAAAACAAATATTTACACAATTATTCCTGCAATTTCATAAATAAACATAATTAATGTGCAATAACAGGTCTACTATCATGTAAACGTTTGATTGAATTACGTAAATATTTTTTGATCAACATTGAGTAAATCTATCGAAACTAGTTTATCAACTTAAACAATACAAATAGCTGTTATATTTTATAACGGCGCTGGATCGCTAATAATTGAATTTAATTTTGTTTTAAACTTTGCTGCATTGACATTAAAAATATATTACTAAGATAAGATAATAGAGATTCGTAAATAGACATGTGCACTGACAAGAAATCATTGATATAAAATTAACGAAAATAATGCAGGTAATTTTGGAAGATAATATCTGAAAACAGCTGGGCGAACTTCGTTGCTATTTTAAGATCATTTTAAAATTTAATTTAATAATTTCGCAATTTTTTTTGTTAATTTTTATACGTTAAAAAAATAGCACTTACCAAACGTTGTGTTACAAACTCTTCTAACAATAGCAATCTGGCTGTCATTGGAATTATTCCCATTTCTTCTTTTATCGCCATCCCTCTTGCCTCCTTTTTTCCTCGCCTCTTTCTTCCTCAACATGGGTGTCCTATAAACGGTGTAACTATAGGAGCCGTCACTTTTTAAAAACAAAAAATATTCCTTCATCTTTTTAATGTTCGCTTTGACTAGACGGGATTCGTGTTTGGGTTCGCAGTTTTGCGCCTTCTTGCTGTAGATGAATGTGAGTCGTATCATTTCAGAATTTCGGGGTTCCTTACTTTTGAACACCTCTATTATTTTAAACGTAACACTGTAATTCGCGTTAACGGTACGATTTAAGCTCATACTTTCGGCCCTCGCCAATATTACCGTATCGGCAATGTAAGCATTCCTGGCAAGATCCTGTTTTTGGCAATGGTTACCGGACCTTCTCTTTTTCGCCTTTTGTCTGTGTTTTCTTTTAGGCGATCTCTGCAATCGATTGACGATTGCATGTGTTGGCCTTGGAAGGAGAAGATCCGATGGTGGTATTTGTGCGGCCAAGTCACTAATGGTAGGTGGAGACGTGGTATAAGTAAGGGATGAATAATTTCGATTTGTTTCGCTCTCGTTTTTCGTGTCAACTATGTGAACATCTATCCATGCTCTCGGCTTTGTAGAGTTTCGATCAGATTCGATTAGTGCAGCTTGACTGAGTCGAAGCTTCCTTGCGTGCCTGATCCTGTGTCTCGCCGATCGATATCTGTTATTGTTAAATATATGATCCCTCAGTTGTGATTCCGTATTTAGAGTTCTTTTATTTCGCTGTCTAACGCTAGCAGCAGTGCTAATATCGGACGTCGAGATGGCAACTAGTCTATCGAGAAAGAGATTATTGGAACGTGATTCTAAACTACTTGAGGTATGAGAATTTTTCTTACTAATGTCCGTCATCGCCAACCTATCTATGCGGAAACCAGAACAACTCAAAAACGCTACGATCACTAGTAATACAAAACATACACATTTTTCGTACGATAATTTACACATGTCTAGGTGATATATATCGCGTTTGTGTCGCGGTGGTCGCTTCTCGTGAGTCCTTTGGGTCCTTCACGGCGCCCTGTTGCTGCGAAACTTGATTACGTTGGCCACTTCGAGGTGTTGATGCCCTGTTCCAAGTTTCTCAAAATCCTGTAGACTCGTCATCTTTCACAGATGACCAAGTTGTGTCCAGACGAACAATACGAGCCGCGCTCACATTGTTACGTACAAGCTGCCTTATAAGAGACTCTTCATCGTCGTTGTTATTTCTAGTATTACTACTGCTACTACAAATACTGTATCCTGGTTGTTGTTCCTCTTCTAGTACTTGAATGCCACGGTTATTCTTACAGTTATTCTTTATCATTAAGAATTCGTATACGTTTTATTGAGACGCTAAGTTTATAAATCGATTAGTAAAAATTTATTAATTGGAACATGAATTACTATTGAAATTAATTATATTATTTGTTAAATACGACGAACAGAAAATATTGTTAAATGTAAATACGTACATACGTTTCTTATATATACATATACATATAGTGAGATTAACAATAACAATTATTAATTGAAGTAATTAAATAATTGCGTAAATGTCACACAAAATATAGAGAAAAATCTATTCGAACTATGAAATTCAAATTTAAAAAAATCAAGAAAACTGAAGCGCACTTTTAAACTTTACAATACTATTACTACATTACTACAACTGTCGTTACACTTCGATGTAATAGACCGGCTTTAATAGACAGACTCTCTCAGTCGCAGTGTAACCGTGCGATGTTCGCGTCAAGGAAGTTCAAACCACACTGAGACGAGTCCTCTTCATAGCATCTGGTGGCGGACGCCCAAATCAACTCTCAGATTACTCGATGTGAAGATAGACGTTGCTTCCAATAAGAACGTCGCGACGCTAGTACGGCTCTCTTGTTTTATTTTGTGACTTTTTCGTGCTATTTTATTTTCAAAACGGGCCGTACTCGAACTATTCGGTACGTGTTGGTGTGTGCGTGTCGAAGCGTGCATATCTGCGGTGCGTGGTTTTTAATTTTTCGTTCTTGTTTGGACGCGTATACGCAATTATCAATCAATATTTCAACTATTAAATACACTACTTAACTCTTGATGCTCTTATTTAATTAAGTGTAACGCGATTAATTGATTGCGTGCTTTCTTTCAACCGGTCGCGGCAAATTTTATAGCAATCGCAGAACGCATTGAACTAGAAAAACAGTTTTTATTGAAATAATATTAGTTATGAAATTGAGTAATTTATTTGAACGGAAGAAATATAATAATTATATAATGGAGTTGGCTAAAATTCAACAAATTAAAATATTACAAATCTAAAGTTGCTTATAATTAATAATAATAATAACAGTAATCATAATTTTATTTCACATTTGTAGTCTACATTGATTGACAGTAAAAAAAACGTCAAAAGAAAAGGAATAGAAAAGATAACTGCAATTAGAAAAAAAAACAATTGAACTAACTTTAAAAAACACAAAATGAACTTGATAAATTCGCACTTTCATTTGAAATCAAAAAAGCTCTTTTAGGGTTCTAAATCTATTTATAATATTTTAATGGCTTAGTTATATTTATTTAAATCATTCGATATTTTTAGATTTTTAGATTTTGAGGTAGGTGGTTGTTGAACTTCATGCAATTGTATTCTACATTCTTTTCTATTAACCCTAGAAAGATAATCATATTTTAATACACGTAAAAGATAATTATGCGTAAAACTTACGCATGCTTTTCAGGAAGCTTATTTTTGGCATTATGATGACTTAATTACAATAAAGTAGTGTTGATTAGTTTTGTATAAATATAAATTAAATAAAAAGACCAGAATTTAGAATACGTTTGTATATTTATTATCAGAAAAAAACAAAAACGAAACAACTACTTCATTAACAAATAAAACTTAAAGATCATATTTCATTGAAAACTTATCACCATTTCTGGGCTTGTGTTCAGTCATTTTTAAGTATATACTAAATAGGTAAGGTATTTTTATAAAATACATATATAAAAGTTTTTAAAAATCAGTCAGGTACAACTTTGGCAGATGTCAATGTTATGCTCACGACAAATAACTTTTTCGCATTTATAGCACGATGCATTTGCCTTTCGCCTTATTTTAGAGGGACAATAAGTACAGTAAATACGTTTGGTTTTTGGTTCTGGTTCCATAATATCATTTGATGAGTGCGCATTATCTTTTGATAATGCTGTGGATATATTTTCACGTAAATATCTCTTCAGAGTAGGTGCTTCTAATCTCTTCATCATAAGAGGTGTTGTTAGTGCAGTGCTTAGGTTTTTCATCAAATTTTTGCGGCTTAGAGGCTTGTCACCTTTGCTTTTGACATTATGGCTATAATTAATATAAGCATTAATACATGCTATATTTAACATTCGAAGAAGCCGCGTCTTCCATATTCTCTGCAAGTATGGGCTCGCTTTCGATAGCTGTTTGCTGTTCTTCGCTCTCTAAATCTTCGAAACCTTCTTCAACGTCGCTCTGCACTTCATCTTCGCTATCGTGGTTTTCCATCTCGCTATCCGTCTCTTCAAAAGCGATCTCGTCATCATCCTCTAAAAGGGCAGCTAGGATAGCATCTTCGTCCGACGTGCCATTTTATTTTTCTATTATGGCATTAACAAATTTCAGCCTACCATATAAAACCTAAAAATTATGTGCATAAAAATTAGTTATCAAAAAATAATTAACACAAATATCCATATAAATAAAAAGCGTGAAAGTCCCATTAAAGATAATCATGCGTAATTTTGACTCACATGCTCGTTATATTTCGAAATTGGCAATATTTACAGCAGCGACGCATGTGTGACACATAAGATCTGCACACCGACTGAAATGTCTGAAGAGCACAATGACGAATTCGTTTTCAATAAAGAGAAACCACATTACTTTGAAAGCGCATGCGTAAATTCTACGCAGATTATCTTTCTAGGGTTAATAACAACATCGGCTGTTAAGAAAATTAAAATTGTATGTTCTGTTGTAAAAAGAAATGTTTTCGTTGAGATTGGAACTTGTCTTTGGAACGTGTCTTTGTTAGAATGCATATATTAAACATTCATAAATATATATGTATATAATCTGGTACGTAAACTTCCGCGGTCGTGATCCATGCTGTCTGCTTCTGGGCTTCCGGGCTGAAACCGCGTCACTTGTATATCTGCCGACGTTTCGTACCCATTTGTATACACAGTTTCGTGCAGTAGTTGAGCTCTGAAGATGTCCCATACAAATGGGTACGAAACGTCGGCAGATATACAAGTGACGCGGTTCCAGCCGGGAAGCCCAGAAGCAGATATGTATGTATATATGTTTCTATGTCCCATGACATGATTGCCACAGCTTAAGGATGTGTTATTGAAGCAATTTTAAGATAAAATGTCTAATGAACATATGCCCGAAACTCTCTCGTATCGTATCTGAGCTTCAAGCATTTGCAGTTTTAGATACTAATGCGGATATTATGTACCGTTCCAAAAAAATTCCAATGAAAATTGTTTAAAAAGAAGAGTCGCCTTATTGAATCAGTTGTTCAAAATGTCAACCTAGTTGCTGTATAAACAGTCTAGTTGTTCTTAGAATTGAACAAGTAGCTCTGCTAACAGTCTCAGAATCAGCACGAAAAGTTTCTTCGACATTCGTAATTCTAGCAACCAGTTGTTCTCTGTTTCCAAATTCTTCTGCGTATACAAAATTTTTCAAACTTTCCACAAAAAATAATCTAGGAGATTTATGTTTGGTGGCCTTGGCGACGAAGTAACTGCTAAATCTCTTCCAATCCACCGGTTCGTGTAATTTCGATTATGAAAATCTGCTATTTGTCTGCCAAAGCGAGAAAGTGCGCCATCGCGCTGCATCCACATTCGTCGTCTTACATTAAGAGGAAAGTCATCCAGTAATATCGTAAGGTCATTTTCCAAGAAACTAACCAATGAGACGGTCGTCAATAATACCACGGCAAACATTCACCGAAAATTTGTCTCGAAAATGGGATTCCCTATTTTTCCGTGAATTTTCCAATTCTCATCAATGTGAATTTCTGGTGTTATTGATATTTTTTCTTGTGAAGGAGACTTCATCATTAAGCAATATTTTCCGACAAAGCCCTCGATTTTATACTAACCAGCAACTAAATTCAAGTACAAACCGAAATTGTATACAGCTCCCGATACTCTCACGCGGTCTACCATAAATCTATTGGCTATTGGCTCAGCGTCAAGCATATTAAGTTTTGCTTCTTTTTAGACAAGTTTTTGTTGGACGGGACCTTCAGAAGTAGCTGCAGGAAACTTGTCTGTTTCTCGACATTGCTAAAAACAGTTATACAAAGCACTTTGCGAGTGGGAAATCGCCAAAGATATTCGTTAACTGCCATTCATCCATTTCTATTGCACAATCCGTAAACAAAATTAATATCGGCGTATTTCAATCGAAAAAATTAGCATACGTAGTAGTATTTTAATGTAACACGAAAAAATAAACACTCTAACTTATCTTAATTGACGTTTAGTTTCACAATGAATAATAACTGATGAATCACAGCCATCCTGACAACAAAATCAGCAGCGGTAGGTAATATCTACATTAGTAGGATTCTTTAAAACTTCAAATGCTTGTAGTTCAGATGCGATAGACTTTTGGACATATGTATGTTCATTAGACATTTTTACCTTGAATTGTTTCAGTAACATATTCTTAAGCTATGGCAGTTATTTCATGAGACGTACGTGTACATTTAGTATGATCACTGTATGATATCTTGTAACTCATTTTCAATAATTCTCATCCCTTTTTTTGATTTACAAAAATATATTGAATGATGCTATTCGATCCCTAGAATATCATTCCATATTTTGCCACTGCTTTGAAATTTCTGTAATACAATATAATCCGTGCTTCATAGCACATATATTTGTTCTCAATTCTAAATACGGATAGATTCTAATTAATTTTAATGATAAGTCTTCGATATGTGACAAGCAATTCAGATACTCATCCAAGAATTTTTGCTTTCTTGCATACGGGTATAAAAGAACAACATAGACGAACAAAGAGTATTGAGTGAGAGAATGTTTCAACGTTGTAATGACTACTGTTAAATATTATGTTCTGTGTTTTTGCTCTACTCAAGGCAAGCCTCTTTGCAGAGAACCACAATTAATATCTACTGAGAATATCATTTACACATGAAGCTGCAGCCCCTAAATTACGTCCCACCGTCAAGATACTAACATTATGCGCACAAGAAACGAGTGTTTCGCACCTAACACATCTGTGGATATCAGATGCATATACAGTAAAGAGAATGGGACCCAATATACTCCCCTGAGGGATCCCCACCGCGCAAGGAATTACCTCCGATTCTGATATATTACCATTTTAATAACTACTGTTTGCCTACTTGTATATCACATAACAGCTATCTAATTATTAATTACGTTTAACAGTAATCTAGAATAAAAATACGAAAATTACAGTCGCAAGCGATAAACCGAATTAAATAGAGGATGTTGACAATTTTATAAACCAATCTTTAATACTAAGGTTACCAAGAATAAATGTTTTTCTAAATTGACTTTTCCCTGTTTTAACAACAGTCTGCAGTGGTTTAATATTTCGATGTTTTCTTTTCTTTCGTGAACTTTAATTTGTATCAATAGTTGCTTTTTAATAATCATGTAAGAATAATTAAAATATATGTTAGGCGCTTTTATGTCAGTATTTCGTAGAAATAATTTTAATCAATTATTGAATTTAGCAGTTTTCATTTTTGGCTCAAACAGCCAAACACAGAGCTTGGTAATTCCCTATAACTAAGAAGGGGTTCTCATTTTTCTACTAAATGCTTATGCTGAATAAGCTTTCTTTCAATTTCTGTCCAACCCATTTTTTTCGTTGTTTCACGAATACCATACAAGTTTAGTAAATAGTGTCGAATGAGATAACAAATGATAAGCTTGGAGAAACTCGGAAGCAAGCTAATGGATCTGTAATTCTGTAATTGTTTCGGATTCTCTTTTATACTGATGTAATAATTGGTAGCATTAATTGTTCGTGAAATATACCGTACTTAAAGGAGTTCTTTATTGTGTAACGTCTAGGACAGCTCTTTAAAATTTAATCAAACTGGCTGGAATTTCACCACCATCGCTGGTATGCTTACGCTTAAGTTGTTTTACAGAATCCTTTGTTTCTTCACATGTCACAGGGAAAATGTACATGCATACAATTGCAATTATATTGTTAACAAAAGCTTTATTGTCTACATATGATATTGTTCTTGTAAGGTCTGAAATTGTATTGGTTAAATAATTATTAAAATTACTAGCAGCATTTTCAAGATCAGTTGTAATACCATTGTCATGAATTATGTTAAATTTTTCAGTTATCTCCTTGCAAATATGCCATATGCATTATTTTTTATTGTCAAATACCTTAACCTTATTCTTTTAATGTTTACATTTTGCGTTTATAAGATTATCGTATTTCCTTTTTGTGAGTTTAGATAATTCTTCGAAGTAATTAAAATTTGTAATTTACAAAAACGCGTTTTTCAATTTACATCTGATGACAAAAAACACTTACCAATTCCATCAAAACTATTGGTTAACAGAGCTATTAATGCGAAAGACTATAGTAATTTTGACTGTGAAAAAGTTTTTAAAGTAAACCCAAAGATAGATTAATGTTAATATTGAAATTAATAAAAACAAATGAATTAATACTTTCACAAAGCTTGCCTCTTACATAACTATGCGTTAATCAATTTCTATAGGTGTTTTGCTCTATATTCACAAATTTGTCTACATTACAAGTAAATTGCGTCTACTGGTAATAAATCTCGTACCTAATTTTTCGTATTTCCAATTACGTAATAACATTTGTGTTCTGTTCAAATATACAATCAGTTGCAAAAGTTTTCGTACATTCTATAAAATTAAATTTAAACATTTGATTATGACAGAATATATCCGTTTCAATTTAGCAACATTAGAAACTTTAATATAAATATGCAAGCTGTTATTATTTAAAACTGCAAGGAAATTTGCCAATATTATAGCCAAAGAGTGAACCTAAAATACATATATTATATGACAAAAGAATGAATCACCCAATAAAAATATATATTTTTAAACCAAATTTTATACATATATAATAAATGACTAAAGTTTCATTGAAAAATTCATACTCATAGGAGAAAATTTAGTAATAAGTTGCAGTGTCACGTAAACGAATACATTCTGCTATTCGTCCAAGCATGCTTTTAATAACTGTACTTTGGACTGGAAGCTCCTTCCAAGCAACTTGTAAAATATTATGTAGCTACTGGAAGTGTATCGAAAAATTAAGCAGCTTTCTAATTCTTCCATCTATTATATTCTGACCTGTTTTATAAGTGGTAGGTTCGGCGACCGCGCAGGCCAATTAAGAACATTGATGTAACAGCTTCAAGATGGTGATGAGTATTGTCTTGCCGGAATGTTGACTATTTGACTTTTGGAAATATGGCAAAATGGAAAGTTGTAGAACTTCTTACAGCAGTGTTTTTGAGCATTTAAATGGCCTAGAAGAAATACTAAAGAAGTCCAACATATGTTAAATCCTACCTAAATCAGTAAATGCAGGCTCACGTTCTACGGAAAAATTGAAAAACTGCCTTTCTCCTCTTCTAAATTGGATTCGTTTACGACTATCATGGACACACAAATAAAAACGAGATCTGTCTGAAAGCACTATATTGTTACACACTTCATCTCAGCCTACCTTTCAGTGGTAGTCTTAGGGAAGGGAGAGGATGAGCCGAGCCACCGTCGGACTGTTATTTACCTTGCTACTCATGGGAACGATTTGGGGAAGGAAAAAATGAAATTCCCGATACAAAAAATAGGAAAGACAATACGGGAAATTTTAAAGTTGTCAGGAAAAAATCTTTCATGGGAGAGACAAACCAGGAAGAATCATGGTCGGAAATCATCAGATAATGACACATAAGGTGTGTTGTTAGATACCATAGAGGTGAGTATCTAATATTCGACGAGGACTAGATTAGCTAAATGATTTGGAAGTTGTGTGACTGAAGCGAAAAAACTGGTGAAATAGCACCGTGGTAGCTAAAAGAACTATAATAAAACAGCCATATGAGGCGCGATAAATCAGAAGAGGTCACAATGGATGCATATTTCGGATAATTTTAAAAACCTTAAGGGCTCACATATACCTGGGTAAATTGGGAAAATCGATTTTTCAAAAAGGTGCTCATTCGAAAGTATTATCCTTCGAGTGTCTACCCTGAAAATTTCATAAAGAAATTCGCAGTAATGACGAAGTTATAGCATTTTGTAACCGACCGGGTAAGCAACGAATAAAGGTCGGGGCGCAGGTGGACGCGGCCTTTGTCATCTGTTTGGCTAAGTCTATACATACGATCCGGGTGTTCTCTCTCCTGTTGAATTCTACGTATTTATCGCCCTTTATATAGCAAGCATGTTCCGAGAAGTTGATGGGCCTTAGGTTAGGTATACATACTTTAAGACGCTCAGTGCCCAGTCGTTCGCTGTTCGTCGAAAGTATAAATCATGTCATCTGGAAAATTGCGCCAAAAGAAGTGCACAGCGGCCTTAAAATTGCTGCAAATATCGGTGCATGTATCTTCAATGAGGACGCGAGAAGTATATTGCGAATAATGCAAATATTGGACGTCAAGACAGGGAGAAACGCACGTTGTTGGGCTGAATCTGTAGCATGCGGTTTGCCGAGCGCTCTGCGACAAGGGCGTCAAAAGAAGCAAGAACGAGGTTGACACAGCAAAAAAGGATTTAATGGAAGCATCAACGTCTAGAGAAGATCCGTCATATGGCCCAGGAATCGATGATTTCATGTAAGTTTAAAAATAAACCAGTTATTCCATTGTAAAGTGAAGTCAAAACTTTAAACGCGTTTTACTCGAAACAGTATTTTCAAAATCGGTACCAGAAATATCTCCGCAACTACTGGACCGATCGGGAACAAATTTTGCAAAGTTATGCTTCACACAATAATCTAGTACTTATCGAGCCCTTTTTTCGATATTTGACATAGGTTTTTTTTTGTCATAATTACTCAACAATTTTAAGGCGAAAAACCGCCAGTTTTATGCAAATGACTGCCATGACCCGAAAAAATTGAATTCGCAAATTCCGGCTCGATAAGTACTAGTTCTGTCTATCTACTTTAAGAAAAAAATTTTTTTTTTTTCAGATAAGAAATGGCAGAGGCACGTCTGGTACCGCGAACGCTGTCGACAGAAACACACCCAGGAAAAACGACTGCAATTTTTTTACCGTTCGAAATTTTCGAACCCAATTTTCACACAATTTATAATAAATGCCATACTTCAAAATGCTTATTGTGGTTTTAAAAAAAAATGCAGTTTTATACACGAAAAAAAAATCTTAAACATGACCCTACTTTTAGGTGCTCAGCTATATGTGAGCCCTTAAATCTTATTGAACTTCTTACCAAAGAATTTGTTATATAGAATGGAGTAAAAAATGCGCAAGTTCTATGAGAAATTCATAGAAACAGTAGAATGAATTAAATAGATTTAATTGCTGATAGAAAATCGATTTTATTATGGATGAGAGTATGAAGAAAGTTGTCACTAACCATTCCAGAGACAGATATCCACTTAAGCTAAGGATAAGTAATCAGTTCTAGAATAAATACACACTATTTATTTTAAAATTTAAGAATTTCTAAAGTTTATTTTTAACACACTCAAGTTTCGACGCAGTTAGTTTATAACAGATGTAAATATGACTTCAAAATATACAATACAAGTTCTTAATCACATCTGGATTAACCATATATTATGAATTTCGCAGTACGAATCCAAGTGTTTCAGAAGCTTTAACAGCTTTTAGATACATGGCTATTAAAAGTTAATTTTTTAATTAATAGTGTGGTTAATTTTTTACCATTTCTTTGTAAGCTTTTCTCTGCGATAATAATCTGAATGGACTGGTCATCTTATTAAACACTGCTTTGATATAACAAATAAATTGTATACTATTCTTACTGCATTGTTAAATGTTAAACATCAGGTTAATAGCATCAGTATTTTATTTTTATTACTTTTAATGAATTTGAACAAATTAAGGTTAGTTCTAAATGCAATGTTTATATTTACATTTATCAAAAAAACTGTTCTTATAAGTTGAGTTTTTATATTTTACATATGCTTCAGAATCAACTGACTGTTTAAGTGATTTCGCCAGCAATATACGAGGGTTATTTCTTAAATAAGGTCCGCTTTTTAATAAGAAGAAAAATACTGTTCTTATAAGTCGAAGTTTTGTATATTTTTATGATTTCTCAGTTGGACATATATGCGTATAATCTGCCTACATTTTGACAGTGTATTCATTATCAATCATTATTTGTTTTACTGAGTTAACTTCTCAGTAAATTACTTTAATCAATACTTTTCAGAACATTAAACAAATTTTAAATCGACTTTGTCTAGAAATATTGTATTATAGTTTCTTAAATTTTTAATATTATTACATGGTTGTTTACCAATAATTAATAGTATAGCAAATGTGTTAGTAATTCTTCTAATTTAAGTATATATAATGTACTCCAAAATTAGAGAGACAATGTCAAACAGGATTATATAAGTTTCAAGTATTTATGCACACAGTTCAATGCATAACAAATGGTAGGCTCTAAAGACTGAGTCGCTTGATCAAATATATGTATATGTATAAATGGAATTGTATAAGTTATTGTAACTCGTTATTTTCTATTTTTGTTTCTATTTTAAGAAAAAAAAAGTATTTTTGTAAATACATCTTCCTTTGAATGGCGAAAAAAATCCTGTAAACAAACCATTTTGCAACCATTTTTTGAAGAGAATGCTGAGTCCCAATTCGAATTACAGTGCATTCATTTAAAATTAAATTATATTGCAGAGTATAAAGCGAGGGTATAAAAACATTTCGCGTTATTTCGCCAGCAATATACAAGGATCATTTTTTAAATTAGGCCCGTCTTTTAATAAGAAGAAAAATATTATAAATATAATCTCATCTATTTTTCTACATAATTTCCACTTTTTTTCAAACATTAGTTTCATTGAGCAAGTTCTTGAATTCCGACGTAAAAGAAATCTGCCTCCTGCGAAGAAACCCAATTCATTGTTTTTCCGTCTTCATTGTTGTTGAATCGTTGACCACCGTTGTCACTTGGATTCCGGGGTCATGTGAGACACCTCCTCATCTCCTGTAATGATATGGTTTAAAAATTTATCTTTTTGCTGATTATATTGATTCAACAACGATAAAGCACAATACAGTCGTTTTGTTTTGTGATCGTTAGGAAATAGTCGACACAATTTTCGATACTTCAGTTTCTTTGAAAAAAATGTGTACGAAACTGACCTTGAAACCTGTGGAAAATCAATTGGTAATTTCGATATCATGAATCGTCGGTCCTCTCTGTCATATCAGGAACCAAATCTTCTCTTTCGAACTTTACTATGACTAATAGCATTATCCCCGTATATTTCACAAATTTGATGATGAATTTATATTGCCCCACGTTTCTTGCATTCAAGAATCGAATTACAGATCGTATTTCACAGTCGACGGGCGAGTCAATTTTATTTTTAATTCTTTAATTTTTAGCTTAATTTAAATGTTTTGTTATATTCTACTTTTCCATTTACCTATGACCCCTTAAAAGATGTGTCTCGATATTTCCATTTCGGACAATACACAAAATTGCAAATCTTCACTGCTATCCACAGAGGTGCTAGATGGTTACTCTAGCATACAAGAGATACAGGTTCGAGTCCTACTCCGACCCAGAAATTTTAATTAATTTCTGTAACTATTAACTATGATACAAATTTCCATTAATTTCCATTCGTGAAGCACCTAATTATATATTTACAATTACTTATTAACATGGAAAAATGTATTTTTGACCATCTCAATCGGAACGGTGAACATTTCTCAGCAAATTCAGAAACTTTGGCTTTGATTTTCAAGGTAAAGCTGAAATTAAATAGCATATCTACCGAGTTTTGTAGACACCCGAGACAAATTTCATTATTCTAACATAGATACATATAATAGTGTATTATTCATTTATAGATAAAGAATGAGTTATAAAAAATACACAAGTAAGTATTGAATATTTTTTTTATTTATACAACTTTTCAAAGCTTAGTAGCATCAACATTTAAAATATCACTCATAATTTTCATTATTACAAACAATGTTTAAAAATATTACGTAGAATTTTTTGATCAATAAGACATATAACATTCAAATACCATATATTACATCATTTTTTTGCTGCTAAATATTACCATGTATGTCAAGTTTTGTTTTACATCTTTACTCAATATACATTGCATTATTACGTCCATATTCTTTTCTTGTTTACCTTCACAAACTAATGCTAGAATATTTTATGTCTATCCTAAACTTTCGTAGATATTGCGTAGATTTACTACATGTTTTACATCAATTTGAGATCCTAAACAACCAGCAAAGCCGACCTAAATATTATCAATTATGCAATAGCAGACACATGTTGTCAATTTGAATCACTATATTAAACGAACATCAGAAGGAGACAAAGGAAATGTGTCTCGTGTAAAATTAAGGTGAAAAAGCAGTATAGTAAATGTAATGTTAAATGTAAACACGTAGAGTGTCTTCCAGCACATGGGCACCAACACCTAAATATATATTTTTCAGTTTTTTTGTCTTCAATGAATTATTTTTGTATTATATTAGTTATATGTACCTACAATTACATTGGAAAACGAACAAAACCTCAAATAAAAAAATTTTACAGTTAACGAGTTAATTACCATAAAGTACCTACTGTGTGCTGAAGCAATTGTCATATACATTGAAGGTAATTTTAATGGAGCCTGTGGTTGATGGTTGTGCCAGAAAACCAAAACGTACACTCAGTGTACGTTTTGGCTTTCAGCGGTACGGATCGCGTGCGGAAGTTGTTTTTCGTACGGGTATTTTTACCGTAGTTGCCCAGGTGCGACACTGTTTAATTATCTGCTGCTGATGACAACTTAGTTGTCGAAATACGTATACAGAAAATGAAAATTATTGTGGCAAGGGGTTATATATCAATCTTAAGCGATCTTGTCATATATGATACATTAAATAAAACAAAAATTGAATTGGTTAAAATTGTGACGCTCTGTGTACCTATTAATTTGATCGTGAATCTTCATCAAGTTAGCTCTGAATTAATCCAGTAACTTTTATCTAATTTCTAACGCTGCATCGTAGTTTATGTATGACTTTTTTGTGTTAGACTGTATGTATTAGATTCCGAAAATTATGTCACTTGACCGACAAGATATTTCAATCTTATCAAGCTTGTATATTTTACTATTGAGTTGTCCAAAATTGCTAGTACAGTCTACTATTGACATAAGTTCTTATTCAAGAGCGATGATTATCTGCACAAAAATCAAATGAGTCTTGAAATCATTAGTATAGAATTACCTAGACAGAGAATACCTAACGAAAATTTATTTTAGTAATAAAAGCACCCATATACTTGATTTACCAACAATAATTTGTTATTTGCCTTCGTAGTTTAGCAATCTATGATTTTTAATGTAAAATTACAATCGGATTTTAAAAAGTTTAGATATTTTTTGTGTTTAAAAACTTTGGATATTAATATTGTTTTATCAATGTCAATATTTCTCCTTATTTTGAGGTAGTGCATCTCTTTTAGCATGTGGAAATCCATATTATATGCAAACAAAAATTTTGCATCGATATCTGATAACGTAGGCGCCAGCTGATTATCTCAGTATAGAAACGTGTGTAACACCGGCGTCATATTATTTGTATTATTTTATTGATTTAATATAGACACTTGCCGAATTCTAAATTTAATAAAGCGAAAAGGAATTTTTACGTATTTTCTTCTAAGATAAACATTTACTAAGAAATCTTTCGCAATAATCGGGGTCGTTTGTTTAAGAATTACGTAGTTTGATATTTGTACATACACCTGCCAATATTGAAAGTTATAATATGAAATATTAGATTATTTAAAGAAGAAGAAAAATTGATTTTGAAATTTAAAAAAGCATTTTGTTACTAAAATAGGCGCCATTTGCTTAAACTCTCTCTCGCTAACTTGTTTATAACAAATTGATTCCTCTTTTAAAAGAAGCGAGGGCTTTAAACAACACAAAGTTTGTAAACGTCATTTCAACCACAATCCTATGATACGTTGGTGAAAGATCAAGCGAGTATAGACCCTAATTCGCTATCTGTCGCACGGTGATTTGCTCCATTATCATGGTGTACTTATGGCACTACCTTCCATGTCTGTTGATTAACGCAAGATCCACTTGAACAAGACTTGGCTGTTATTGTTTATTCCAGCATTAAAAATGAATAATCGATGATACTTCTTCACCTTTTAGCTATATAACTTTAGATTCGGCGTTTGTCCTATATGTTCATGACGGTTAAACTATTTTCCCCATCGCTTACTATTGTTATAGGTAACCCATCTTTCATCGCAGGTTACAAATTCTGAAAAAGGGCGTCCTGTTGATCCTTACTTATTTTTAAGTCTTTCTATTGTGACATGTAATACTTCTTAAATAAGAGAAACTGCAATTTTCCAATTTTCGCTACATTTACTGGTCGTTCAATTCATGTGAAACCAATTCGTTGAAGTTTTAACCTTTCTTATGCTCTTGTGGTGGGTACCAATGGGTCTGTAACATACTCCAAGTCTTCTGCGAGGAATGGCAAATTTCGAGAAGGATCCAAAATCTTCGCTGCATTTGCTTGTCGCTCAAATCATGTGGAACCAATTCGTTGAAGTTTTAACCTTTCTTATGCTCTTGAGGTGGGTACCGATGGTTCCCCAACATAGTTCAAGTTCTTCTGCGAGGAATGATAAATTTTGAGAAGGATCTAAAATCTTCGCTGCATTTGCTGGCCGCTCAATTCATGTGGAACAAATTCGTTGAAGTTTTAACATATCTCGTGTTCTTGAGATGGATATCGATGGTTATGCAACACACTTTGAGTTATTTTGCAAGGGATGACAAATTTCGAGAAGGATCAAAATCTTCGTTGCATTTGCTCATCAATCAATTCATGTGAAACCAATTTGTTGAAGTTTTAACCTTTCTCATGTTCTTGAGATGGGTACTGATGGTTCCGCAACATACTCCAAGTTCTTCTGCGAGGAATGATAAATTTCGAGAAGAATCCAAAATCTTCGCTGCAATTTGAACTACTACGAAAGATTATTCTTAATTCATTGGTCGATACCATTGTACAAAATATCTGTAAAAATTACACTTATACAAAAGTTAAAAAAGTATAGCTGACTTACAGAAAACTATTCGAACTTTAAAAAGGGGTATATGTTAAAAAAATATCATTGTTTTTTAATATATACTCCACCATTTCATCATTCAATTTACGAATGATGAGAAATTCTATATTTCATATTACCTATTATATAAAAGTAAATAAAATAGAGATTATAAATAGCGAAATTACTAAGAATATCGTCACGAACAACAATAACAACATTAAAATAGGGTTCAAACTGAAAAATAAAGTTTTTTTAACGAAATTGAACATGAAATACCTAAATAAGAACACACAGTATATATAAAATAAGATGCTGTGGTTGTGAAGGTACATATGTAGAACAATCAAAACCGTACCTACATAAAAGAATCTAGGAACAAATACAGTCTAAATAGTAACAAAATAAATACAACAAACTTATCCAAACATATTTTAGAGAGAGAAAAAATTTTACTTTGTTAATATATGTACAAATCCTCGGAATAGAAAATAGTTACAATAAATAGATAGTTAAAGAAATGACATACATAATAAGTACTGAAACACAATATATGATAAAATAAATTGTTCGCATCTCCCTGTATATACAAATATTCAGCACAAATATGGATGCTCATATATACCGGACACAGGAGATAAAAGAAAAGGAAAACACTTATGTGCATGCAGAAAGTCTTCACTATTCACCAAGACAACGTCTATAACTAATATAGACGGTAAAAGTTTGTAAATTTAAAATTATGAATTTTACAATACTAATCTGAAAAAAACTATAATAAAATAAAAAACATAAATACTCACTACTATATATACATTATGTACTTACATACATATATCCACAAAATAATAAAAATATGTAAATAAAAAATATATCGCAGGATAAAAAAATAAACAACTTAGAAAATGGCGTAACATCGTTACTAAAAATTAAGTGTTTTATTATCCCAATGGACGAAATAACCAATACAAAAGATTAAAATGTATAGAATAAAAGTAATAGCATTTTATAACCAAAGATATTTTTAGAAGTGGTTTTGTTTTTCTTTTATTTTTATATTTTATTATTGTCTTATTTGTTTTTTTCCATCGAAATTACTTTTTAATTTAATTTTCTGAGGATTTGTGATAAAATAAATTGATATAGTTTCGTGGTATTTAATTATCTTGAAATCGATTATTTACGTTTCCTTTCCAGTTAGTTTTGAATTATATTCATCGAGTATATGTCGATTGTGCAAACACTTAAAATTCTATATAATTTACTCGAATTTAATGGTGTCTGTTTCAATACTATTGTCGTTATCACCTGACATTACTTAAAATATGTAAATAAGAGGGATGGAGTAAGACCATAACAGTTGGTGTTCGGTTAAGTGTTTGGATGGTCTAACGAAAATTTTGGGGATGACTACATTTGCATATTTTATATAAAGCAGAGAGGAAGAAGAGAAAAATTAAGAAATTTTATTAAACCTCTTGTTGACCGACTATATTTATGTAAAATGTTTCTTAATGCAGAGTTAGACAAATCTTTTACACGACTATGTAGATTCTAGATACATATTTAAGTAAATGAAAATCAAAATTTGTTGCGTTATTTTTATATTTGAGTCAAACTTTCGGTTTAGCCAAAGATGATGTTCACTTTTTTATTTTATATTTTTTCATATCTTTGAGAATTTCGGAATTTAGGTGTTTAGTAATAACAACGTTTCGCACCTTTTTATTTAACGACATAGATGTTTACGTAATTAAAACTGACATTTGAAAATCATGTTTATACTTGGTTAAAATTTAGTTAACATTTATCGCTTGAGTTAACCTGTCAGAATAAACTTTGTAGACCTCCAAATATTAAACTTATCAACTAATTGAAAAAATTGAAATTTAAATGATGATTGGTTTTGATAACCGCGTCGGAACTCATGAAGAAGTACGTAATTTACATCAAGATTAGTTGGTAAAACTTTGGAAAGGTACAACTTGATTGGAAATGTTAGAAATTCATTACAAAACGAAAGACCAAAGATCTTATGAAGTTATTGCTAGAGATATTGTCATAGCATTAGAAAAATTACCATAGAGTTCTATTATATCCCTCGCATTACACTGTGATATAAGTTGCCAATGAATAGCCAGATTATTAAAGCATGAAAGATACCATCCGTATAAACTATAATACATTTACAGAAAAAGTTATTGTATAGGGATTATTTTTTGGAATTGAATTCTAGAAACAGTGATAAGTTTATAAGAAAAAAAATTCCTTCAGAAGTTCATATTCTGTAATAATTAGAGTACAGTAAATACGCGGGTTGTCTTCTTAAGTTTTGCATACAAAACTGGAATAAAACAGTAGATACCTTTTAAAGACTTAATTGTTTTTCGAAGTATTCTCCAAGAAAATTAATGCACTTTTTTATGCGTTGGAACCAACTCTAGAAGCAGTTGTTCTACTCGTTTGTTGGTACATTCAAAACAGCGTTTCTGAAGGCATCGACTGCTCATTCTGACGACTGGAACCTTTGACCATGCAGTCCGTTCTTGATTTTCGAAAAGGTAAAAAAATCGTTGGAACTTAGATCCGGACTATACGAAAGATGGTCCAACAATTCAACGTTTTATTGCATTAAAAATTTAATTGTCTTGCGTGCTGCGTGTGAATTTGCATTGTCTTGGTGGAGGATAATTCTTTGTTGGGACTTAGCGAAGCTCAACGGCGACTTGCGGTAAACAAATGGTTGTATACCTATCCGCAGTAACATTTCTTTGATCTCGTAGAGGACTTGTTGCTACATGACCTGTTTTCCAGACAAATATCGCGTTAATCTTTTTGGAGACACCTCAAGAACGGATGACTTTTGTCGGCTTTTCTTCACCACGGAATGTCCAAACAGACGACTGGCGTTTATATTTTCCAATTATTTTATTAACACACAATTCTTTATATAAAACTTTTTCAACTGAGATCTTCGAAATCCCCAATAATGCTTCAATCTAACGATATATCATAATATAAGACAAAGCATAAAACTAAAACCATCTACATATATACGTATATAGAAAGAAGTAATTAAAAATTGTAAGTCCTCATTGAGCAGTAGTGCATTTTAAAATAGTTTGAGTTAAAATTTAAATTTAAAATAATCATCAAAATCCTAAAACACATATTTGGTTAAAATTTTAAATATTTTTTGTTTAAGTTTAAACTGTTTGGCTCCTAAATCCTTTAGTTAACCAGGTAAATGGTTATAAATTTTTACAACCTGTGTAACAACACTTTTCTATACTATAGTTCTCTTTGTTTGTGGGGGTAAAATATGCGTACTGTCTGTTAAGTCTTGTATTGTGTGGGTACAAGGGTTTCTGATTTGCAAAAATGTGATAATTTTTTCGGGCAAAAAGCGCGCACTCATATGTAAACATTAATTAGTGTATGTTGGTAAGTTTGAAAACTTCTCTATGCGAATTAGAATTAGATGTCGTCCAAAAGATAGTCATATCGAAGACGAGAACGAAGCATAATATGTCTCCATACCTGCTTGGACATTTACTGTATCTGATATATAGTTTGTATTGAAAAGAAAAAGTTTTCGATGCGAAATAATCAATATAGTCTTTCCAATTTAGTTGTGATCCAATTCCAGACCTAGAAATTTCACGTTATTTTTTATGGTAAGTTCAATTTCTTCATATTTAATTCCTCTTTCAGTTTTTTAAGAGAGGAAATTCCGCTATGCATTTTTTAAGTGTTCGTACTCAAATTATTTTGACAAACCACTTGTTAAAGTTGCAGTAATTTTCTCTGTAAAATTTTCTCCCCTCCGACTTAATTATTATTGATGTGTCATCAGTGTATAGTACGGTAATATATGTATGTTGTTATTGCTGGTAAGTTATTTACAAAGATCTAAAATAGAAGTGACCCAAGATTGATTCTTGTGGAGGACCTCGCTCCAATATAAGTTACTCTGAGAAGGGACAGATAAAAATTATGTCCGCTCTCTGGTAACATGTTGGCGGAGGAGACACGGATTGTCTGGAAACTTGAGGTCAAGTATCTGGGTACCCACTTAGATTCTAAGCTGACTTTTAAAAAACACTTCCAGAAAATCCGTGTTCCTGTAAACTGGAAATATCATTCTTCGTTGCTATACCGCATTGATCCATTCGACATGAGCAAATTACTGGTCTACATATGTGGTATTGATCTGGTGTACTGCGATCGCAACGTATTTGTGTATATTATAAATTCTGTAGAAAAGAATTATCAAACTTATTGCCAGTTCGTGCTTATTTGAACAAATGCATAGCGATTTGGATATTCCCTATTGAGAGGAATACCTGAATACTCTGGCCGCAGATAATTTGAAAAGGGTTGGGGAATCAGAATATTCAGCGGTTAGACAGTTCTTAGAGCTTAAAAGTTGACCATCACTTAGAGCCGATTCGTCAGTTTGACTACAGGCTAGTAGTTAATAGAACGACTTCCGCTTGAGGGCGGACGATTGGTTGGGATCCTACAATGGACTAATGGAGATATTGAAATCGAATTATGGAGGAGCAGGGCGGAGGAATGGTACTACACATTTCATAAACACAACGAGAACAAAGAGATTTAAGAACAGTTTTGTCCAGCCCCTGGGTCGAAGTTGACTCATAAAAGAAATATCGAGGATGGGTATCATGTCGTGTCAACTAGATCGAACCACCAATGCAAGAGAATTAAGTAAACAAGCTGCCATTAGCTTCCTTGTATTTGTTTCCTCTTTCAGTTTTTTTAAGAGAGGAAATTCTGCTATGCTTTTTTTTCAATGTTCGTGTTTAAATTATTTTGACAAATCACTTGTTAAAATCGCAGTAATATCCTCTGTAAAATTTATTCCCATCTGACTTAATTATTATTGATGTGTCATCAGTATATAGTACTGTAACATATGCTGTTATTGCTGGTAAGTTATTTACATAGATCGAAAACAGAAGTGGTCCCAAGATTGATTCTTGTGGAAGGCCTCGCTCCAATGTAAGTTACTCTGAGAAGCTTCCATTATCAGCTGCCTTTAGCATATACAAGCAATTTAAACTTATTATGAATTTTTTATTTTTGAAGTTGGCAGATAAACTTTCTTAATGGAAGTGTGCTTAATGTAACTTCGGTGTACTATAGACCCTAGAAAATAAGCAGGCTAATTAGTAACGGCGCTACTCTTAATAAGTAGATATTTTAAACGAAGCGTTATAATCACTACTTCACAAAAAATGTTATTCTAACTGTTGGACGATTTAGCAAAAACTATTTTATCTATAAATTACTAAAACAAAATACTATTAACTTCCATAATTATTGTGTCTGTGTAAGCCCGACCGTTACCTATCCTAATAAAAATTATGCGGTGATATTTCGTTGAAATTTCCAAAAATGCGAAAAAGTAAAGAAAAGCGTCGAAAAATTAATTGAAATACATAACGAAGCTAAAAACTGAAGTGCAAGGAAATCAGCTGTTACAAAATTAGATAAATGCCGAAGTTATCTAACTGATAAAAAATCGAATTATCAATGAATTCGAAAACGTTAATAAAGTTTATATAAAATATAATAACCTGAAACAATCTGCATTTGTTTTATTAATTGTCCACCGATATAATCTTGAGAAAAAAGTACAGTAATGTAGTTATTACATAATTAGAGAGCCTGACAAAGGGGACAGTACTAATAAAAATTTTCTCTATTTTTAAAGTTGGAAATCTTTCTAAATAAAAGTTTTATTCTTTAGGTTTATCGATCAGTAAGGGATAATAAAATACTAAGTTTGTATTAGAAAAAAATGCCTGGCATTAAAAGTAAATTTTTGGCAATGGTTTGCGAAAGACTGAAAAGAAACTGCACTGTGCAAAACATGTTCGCAACTAATAAGAAGTTCAAGAAATATCTCAAATCTCAATTTACGTTAGAAATAAAAACTTTTGCATTACACAAATCAAGTATTGGTGGGAAGGATAATCGTAATAATGAAGTAAAAAGTACCATATTATTTTATAACAACAGACACATCGCCAAAAATATAAAATGTTTCTAGATAAATACTCTACAACAAGAAGTGCAAGTCAAATGAATCAGACGATAAAAATATTTTATCCATTTTATTAATTCTTCGTTCATCATCCCAATCTGGGTTGTTCAATAAGTTTTGTCGTTCAATTAGAGATGGCGCTATTATGTTCGTCGTTTTATTTTTCTAAAAATTGTACTACATTTTTATGTACACGTCCCATCTTTCGCTATCGTCCGTTTCCAAAGTGGATCGCTTTTGTAACGTTGAAGCAACAATCGCACGTGGAAATACGGCCTTTTAAATTTCTTTCGGTTAATTTGTAGTTTACCCATGCATTAAGGCGACTAATGAAGCCAAATCGCACCAAAGACTAGTAAATGGTCAAGTTCGACACTTCAAGTCTCTGCTATTTCGCTAGTGGTAATACGTGATTATTTGTGATCAACATCTTAATTTGGTCGGTCATCAATTGCGAACGACCTACCGGAGTATTGGTGGCCTTCAAAGTTTACTAATTCGCACCGTTTGAATTCCACAAATCATTCACTATTCTTTCACTATTATTTCTGGAAACTGGATTTGTACGGCATCCTTACTTTTGTGATAATAATAAAAGCAATAAATGCCGAAAATGTACTTTTTGTGTACCGTGTTTACACTGACGCCAAACAAACACCGTTAAACCAATGTTGATAGTGAGTACTCACAAATAATGGCGAAAGTGCCACCTTTCAGAAAATATATAATGATAAAGGTTTTAATCAACGTTTATCATTATACAATACAACATCTTAGTAGTGATCAGTGCATTTTATCGGAAACCGTCGCAGACTTTTCGGACCACCCAATAGCTTAATAATTTTTTGTGTATTGACCAGAATTCAAAAACATGCAGTATAATGCAGCGAAGTTTTGTTTATTACAATGACTACATAGGGAAACCCAGAAGAAGAATCATATAAAACAAATATCAGCTAATTATAAAGAAATGAAAAACTACTCTGCAGACGCCTGCAAAAGGCCGCGATTGCGTTTTGAGAATTGGCGGCTCGTTGGAGATTTTCAATTAATGAGGGTAAGTGTCAGACCCTCAGTACAACAAAAAAATTATGTCCGCTCTCTGATAACATCTTGGTGGAGTAGATCCGAATTGCCTGGAAACTTGATGTCAAGTATTTGAGTATCCACTTGGATCCTAAGCTGACTTTTAGAAAACACGTCCAGAAAATCCGCGTTCTTGTTAACTGGAAATATTATTCCTCGTTGTTATACCGCATTGATCTATTCTACATGAGCAAATTACTGGTCGACATATGTGGCATTGGTCTGATCTACTGCGATCGAAACGTACATTTATATATTAAAAATCCTACAGAAAAAAATTATTAAACTTATAAGCTTATAACTTATTTGAACAAATACGTAGGTATTTGGATATTCCCTATTTAGAGGAATACCTGAATACTCTGGCCGCAAATAATTCGAAAAGAGTAGGAGAATCAAAATATTCATTGGTCAGGCAGTTGGTAGAGCCTAAAAGTTGACTGTCACTTAGAGCCAGTTCGCCGGTGTTACCACAGGCTAGTAGTTAATAGAACGACTTCCACTTGAGGGCGGACGATTGGTTGGGATCCTACAATGGACCAATGGAAATATTGGAATCGAACTATGGAGGAGCGTGGCGGACGGATGGTATTACGGATTTCATAATGACCATAGGAGATGTAGAGATTTAAGGACAGATCGGTGTCATGTAGTCTCAACTAGGTTTAATCATCAATGGAAAAGAACCAATCAAACAAGCTGCCATTTCCTGTTGGTAATATGTTAATGATGATTTATATGACAAATCGAAAAGATAAATCGTTCAATATATTTGGGCAGATTTGTACAATATTTTTTCATTTCTATTATAACTTTGCTAAAACACAGTTCATAAATAACAAACGTATCCATCCTGATTTCAATGATTTAATAACCTTCTCATTTCAACTATTAATAATTTTTTATGTGTGGGTTAGAATTCAAATAAACGAACGATCAACGGGTAATTTAAAGAAAATATTAAGACATTTACTAAATAATTGATTGGCAACAGTATTTATTCTTATTTCATGAAAATGGAATTTGTTTAGACAACTAACTAAAATTAGCAAAACAGTTCTTATCCTAGATCAAGTTCAATACACAGAATTTCTGAATAATCCTGAATTGTATTCATTCGCAAATATATTGATATTACCGGTTTTATGTAAACACATCGCGTTAGCTATTAAATTTTTCGTAGTATGCAGGTTAAATTTTATTGTAATTCCTTACACTATTTTAATCCGTTGCTAACAAGATCTATTTACACAAGTAAATGGTTTATACCAACCTTAGTGATTAAGTAAATGGTTTCCTCGGAAAAATAAAACTTTTAAAAATATTACAAATGAATGGACTTCTAAACCGATATTTTTTTAATGAATTTAATGCCTTGATTTTTTATTCTTAGGTATTTTGTAATTTAAGCACAATCGTTTTCAACAAGTCTCGTATGGGTTTTCCCGCTTATTTCGGAAACAAAATTGCTGTTTATTTCACTTAGCTTTGCCAACGAGTTAAAATATGCTTAATAAAATATACGCACATGCAGTTAATTTTAAAGCAGAACGAAATAACGCGGACTTCTTAATTCAGATTCGTAATAAACACATTATAATCTTTAAAGTATTGTAAATATTTAAATTAAAACATTTATATTGTTATTTACAATTAGTCAATTATTTATCTATGTAAACGTGAAATTGTGGGCTACCATAGATATAACCTAGATAATACCTAAATAGAAACGTTTCCAATTTTGTATCTAAGTTTACACTTTCTTTTCTTCCAGACAATTGCATAAAATATAGCCTCCAAGTAAAGCAAACATTCAAAGAATTTACATGTAGGCTTGTTATATTTCCTCGACGCGACAGGTCAGGATTGGTTTTATTAAGTACGTATCTACGTACCGACAATCACATGTGAGTGAACCCAATATTAACAATCGACGATGTATAATCATTTACCTTGTTTATAGCTGTTATTATTTACCGCGAAGTAGATACAGTGGAAGTAAATGCATAAACATCCGGAAAACATTTTCAAAACAATAGTTTGTGTGTGATGTAACGTATGAACTTTATACGTCACATGTAAAAGTCTCTGACAATCTTGTTTAAGAGTTCGGCCCACTGAGAATTGCCGCTGCACCATCACTCATATACGTTGGTTAAAAGTTCGAATTTTTGTAGTGTAATTAGCAGTATCCAAGTAATTACTTCACATGTACATTTTTCTTTTGCTAGCTAATAAAATTAAAAATGTCTGTTTAAGGCATATGTGGGTAACAAGCCGGATCCGGCCCGCTGTAAGATTTGATCTGGCCCGCAAGACATTCGTCGTATTATTTCATGTCTGACATTTATCGCTAAAAATTATGAACACTACTTTAAAATGCACTACTTTTAAACGCGACCCGCGAACGTATTTGCACATTAAAGTTTGGCACACAATATGTCAAAGATTGCCCATACCTGGTTTAAGGGTTCCTGTATATGTACTGTTATATTTGAAATAGCATTTCTTTATAATCTGTCCTCTCGTCAACGCATAACCACAGCTCTTTGTCTTCTACTAGAGCTTTTTCATGAATAAAATGTTGCGATTTGCTTAATTTTTGTTTTCGTCGACACCAATTATTTATATATATACGAGGTCTAATCAAAAAATAACAGTTATTTTCAAATTTCGTGAGTTACGTATGTTCGATTTTCGCATTTTTTTCTGTTATGTTGGTACACATGTCTGTTATATATGTTGGCAATATCAGCCATTTTGGATTGTCAGTTTGTTTTTGACAGATAAAAAGGTTAGTCGTGTTTTGGTGTGCTCTTCGATTTTTTACTATTCGAAAAAAAGGATCAAAGAATATGTATTAAATTTTGCGTTAAAAACGGAATAAAGTGCTCCAAGGCACTTGAAATGTTGACTGTGGCATTCAGCGAGTCCACTTTGTCTCAAAAAAGTGATTATAAGTGGTACAAACGCTTTACAGAAGGCCGAGAAAATACACGCCCAGTTCGATCAAATGTGAAGGTTTTACTCACTATTTTCTTCGATTATAATGGCGTGGTGCATCATGAGTTCTTGCCAACAGGTCGTACGGTTAATAAGGAATACTACAAGGAAGTTATGCAACGTTTGCGTGAAGCAATACGGCTCAAACGATCGGAATTGTGGAAAAAACAATCACCATGATAACGCACCAGCTCACACATTGATGCTTGTGCATGAGTTTTTGGCCAAAAACAAAACCGTTATCATGCCTCAACCACCGTATTCACCGGACTTGGCCCCCGCTGACTTTTTCCTCTTCCCAAAACTGAAGACACCGATGAAAGGAAAGCGTTTTGCTACGATTGAGGAGATAAAAGAAAAATCGAAACAGGAGCTGTTGGCGATACCAAAAAGCGCGTTTCAGAAGTGTTTCGAGGATTGGAAAAAAACGCTGGCATAAGTGTATTATATCTGAGGGGTATTACTTTGAGGGGACAAGATAGTTATTTATGAATAAATAAATACTTTTTGAAAAAATTGAAAATAACGATTATTTTTTGATCAGACCTCGTATACATCAAATTAAAGAAAATAAAACGCTTCGTGCATATGCGTTAATTTAATGGAAACGAGACACAAAGGAGCACAACATATTGCAAAATAAACCATGTTGGTTGCGTTAAATTAAAATTAATTTAGGATCAGTCTGGAATAATATGAACCGGATACAACGACGTTAAAACGGAAATTATTGTGTCGTTTATTTGACACCACACAAACCGACGGTGACTTGCAGTTTTTATTCTTCACACTCTATTGTTAACATGGGGTTGAAAAAATATCATAAAAAACGCTTTTACCTATTGACTGTCAATTTTCCTTAATTGAAGTTACTGCTTCGACTGCAGTTATAACGTATTTTTAGACGAGTTCCATATTATTAATTGATTTTATAGTGTTGTTGTAGATTAATAGAATTATACAAATACGAAAGTTTACAATTCGATTTTTTTATTTCCTCAGGATTAAGCCACATGAATTAGATAAATTTTGGCATCAAAATCGTTTTTAAAACCTTCGAAAATACAATAGCTTTCGAAGAATACCGATTTTTACGATCATATCTCTTCGAGAAAAACTAATTTTTTCGTCAAAATAAAAATTTGAATTTAGCCTTTATAATACATAAAACAAAAGCTCCACTAATAGAATAGAAATTCACTTTCTTATAAATAAATATTTTTGGACTGGCAGAGAGTAAACTCATTATTTTAAATATCAAAGCCGTAAAAGCTTTAGAGATAATCCATTTACATATTGAAAAGTTCGCATTAACAGGGTTTTTCAAATTTTTATGTTAATGACAAACATACAAATATACCAATTTTTTCGAGTGAAAAAGTTACGAACATGTTTTCTAAAATATAAAACATTTGTGACAACAGGCAATTTACCTGCTATGGAATAAATTAGTAACGTTGTCACTTACATTATCTCGTCTTTCGCCGACATTTCTTCTGCTTTGCATTAATTTGGATGTTCTTTATCATTAACTACAATGAACTAGAGAGCTTCAGCTGAAACTTCGGTATTCGTATTTACTGAAATGGAAACTGGAGTGGATGGTGTTGGGTTAAGATGATGATTTAATGTTTAGTTTAATTAATAATTAAGTTATTTCGTTTTTTAAATCTAATTCTTGGTTTACTATTTTTGGGCGTTTCGGTCTTCTTATTTCTTAACTTATCATTAAGTCACAAAGTAAGTGTTTATAGAGGAACATGGGCATAACCTCATCTGTACCGATATAAGTTAAAAAAATGTTACATAACTTTAAGTACTTGGGAACGTATTAGAACATATTAAAGAAAACTCCGGGATTGCGCATATTTCAATGACGAAAAAGGATAATCATCGCTGCTTCTGCTTTTACGATGAAGAGAGGATACTAACAAAGCCATTGAACACTTTACAAACACTAAATCCACATTATAGTTTCCATGGTTGTGACAAGCCAAAACGACTTGTGACCTAGTTAGGCAACCTAACCCACCACAAGAAGAAACGCTGAGAAAACAGTGTTTTTATTTATTATTTTTTAATGATGAGCTAAGAAATAACAAGACAAAAACGCCCAAAAATAGTAAACCAAAAACTAGTCACTAAATAATTAAACAAAGACAAAAGATATACTTAAAATCGAAACTTTGTTATTAAATTGAGTAATTTTTTTTTGGGTGAAGTATGGACTTATAGAAAACCTAAGAGGGTAAACGTCAACTTACGTAACCTGCTTGGAAAGCTATTTGTTGTCAAACGTTGTTGAATGTTCTCGTGGATAATGATGCCACTAGGAACATAGCTGTGTCGCAGATGAAAAAGGGTTGACGATCACTGGTCTACAAATACAGCAGAGCAGATTTTCTGGCTTTCTTTTTTCAATGACATCAACAATTTTATTTAGCCGATTGATATCCTAATTGATTCTGTATCCAAAATAATACAGTGGAATTAGATCTTTAGCTTCTATTATTGGAGTTATTTAAATGACAATTTTTCAAATAGTTGCGAAACTACAGGCAAAAGAAATGTAGTAAAAAATGCGAAAAATCCCCTACCACATTAATGTTCGTACTCCGTTAAACATATTTCGACAAATAACTTATCATCATCAGAAAATTATTAATCATAGTGTCGCACCTGGATTCACGATAATACTTACACAGAAAAATTCCGCATATTCGACACGTCAAAACCAAAACCCACACTGACGTTGTGAAGACATCTATAAGTCAATATTTCTTAGTCTTAAAAGCTAGCACTTGTACAAATGTATGTTATCGCAATCACTTACGGACCTTTTTACGGTCATATCTTCTAGGGGCTCATACAGGCCACAATATGGTATCGGACTCTGGCCTACATTGACTATATGGTTTTTATTTTGCACAGTAAAGGCTCTCCTGTAATTGTCAGGGTTTATATTTTTGATTAAATCTAGACAATCCACTGTTATACTATGATTATTTTCTAACACATATTTCGCTAAATTATTGAGCGTTTAGTTTGACCAATGTATTTTTTGTCACATTCTCGATAATTTATTTTATATATCCCGGATTTCTGATTAAACTCGTCTTTATTTTCCGCGTTTCCTAAAAGAGATTTTACAGCGTTTCTGGGCCGAATTGTAAGTTGAAATTCGCGTTTCTTAAAAACCTTCTTTAAATTCGGTGGAACGGTAAGTATATTAATTGTTTGTCGCTACTGCTTTAAGGTAACAAACAAGTGGTATCGCGGACTGTTTTTCTTTAAGTTAGCTTTTCTAATTAGTCTAATTATTATATCTGAATCAAAACGACTGTATCTCGAAATGTTTTGGTAAGATGAGTGTGCGTAACTTTTTTCTATTAACATGACAAATTCAATTAACCACAGCCTCCTACAATATTCACCAAATGTGGTGTAGGTCTGTAGAAGGAGGTGATTTACCTGGATATAATGACTTCTGGTCAATGTAGGCCAGAGTCCTTTCCATAATCTCGAAGTGAACACTAGGCGAATTATTTATTGTGCGTTATATAGGGTATTTTTTTAAGAGCTTGAGAACTTAAAATGATAATACAAATATTGTTGGAATAAATTTTTTTTTATTATAATCTGGTAGATAATTTCAAGGTATTTATTTTTTAAATATGATTTCCGGCATATGTCCGCCGCGGCTGCGAGTTACATGGTCCATTCAGTCAGTCTAATTTTTGACTACTTTTTCCAATAAATCTGGCCGTATGACATCAATGGTGGCTTAAATATTGGCTTCCAATGCTTCAAGAATTGCTGGTTGGTCGGCATAAACCAATGACTTAACATAGCCCCATTAAAAGTAATTCAGAGGCGTTAAAATGCGAGGGGGCCAGTGAACAGAACCACTTCTGGAAATAAAGTTGCCACCAAATTTATCTTACAATAAATCGAATGTTAAGCGCGCTGATTAATTTATGGAAATTCAGTTAGCATGGCTCGATAGCGCTCGCCCTTCAGCGTAACAGCAGCTCCTTCCTCATTTCGAAAGAAATAAGGAGAAATGATGCCGCCAGCGTGTAAACAGCACCAAACAGTCAATTTTATTGCATGTAATGGTGATTCGTTAACGGCTTGAGGATTGTATTCGCTCAAAATACGACAATTTTGCTTATAGACGTAGCCATTTAACCAAAAATGAGCTTCATCACTATCCACGATTCTTTGATAAAAATGCTCATCTTCGGCCAGTTTCAAATGAGCTCAATCAGCAAAAATGTGACGCAAACGATGGTTATTTGGCTTCAATTCTTGCACGAACTGTATTTTATAGGCATGTAAGCCAAGATCTTTACGTAAAATTTTCCACGTAGTCAAAGGACAAATGCCAACAAGTTGAGAATGACGACGAATCGACATTTTGGTGTCTTTTTTAATACTTCGCACTACAGCAGCAAATTTTTCTTCGGTAAGCACATTTCTTTGTCTTGTTGATGGTTTTGAATCGAGAAGAGTAAAATTAGTGCGAAAACGATCAATAACTTCACGAATTGCTTGCTCACTAGGCCGATTATTTTGACCGCAAAATGGACGAAGTGCTCTATGAACTTTGCGAACAGATTTATTTTTTTCAAAGTAAATTTCCACAATTTGGAAGCGTCGTTCTGGCGTTAAACGATTCATGATGACTTGCCAAACTTTACTGAACAGAAATGTCAACACAGTTTGACATTATCATTATCAATAGTTCTCATGCAGCTTAAAAAACACCCATTATAAGTCTGTACGTGTTTACAAAATTCTGAGGTATCTAATCTTCTATTATAAACATAGCCTTTTTAAAATTAATTAAATATTTTTAAACTGCAATTGGAACCTGCATTTAGATGATGCAGAATTATTGCCGATTTTTTAAAGTAATATGATATCATATTAACAATGTTTTAAGTATAATGTATTCAATAGAAAATATATTCTTTGAACTGTCTTTAATCACCTATTGGCAATGTACCGAGCATGTTTACTAAACATTTAAGAAATGTTAAACTGAAAGACTACTTCAAGAAATAATACTTTTGAGTCAAATAGAAAAGGAGCTTGAGTAAACGTAACCTTTATTTATTTCAACATATGTATCATATTTACATCTTGCATAAAAGCAATTCGATCTTTAAAATGAAATTATAACTTAGTTTAACATTTAATATTTATGGAAAAAATACCATTAGCTTGTGTACAGTATGGTTAGTAATAGAAATGTAGATTTATTAATCGATAACTGCAAATGGCATCCTTTTTTTTCTTGATTTATGAAATGCATTCGCAAAATTTGCATTTAATCAAAATACACTCACGATTCATTCTGATTAATCTACTGGATTTGAAACAAGTTACTATAAGATAAACATTACATGAACATGTTTTTATTATAACTAAGAGCGTTGAGAAGAACGCCGCATTTAACAATTTAATTAATGTTGTCATTTAAGATCATTTACAAGTTAATAACCGTCCATTTCTATCGCATTTGATTATGGGCGACGTTATAAAGCGAAGTAGTAAACTGCGGCACACCTTGTATACTAAAAACTTATAAACAGAATAACAATCGTTCTCTGAAGTAATAAATCTAGAATCGTCGGCCTTACGCATATTATGACAAAAGGAATGACAAATGTTTCTTTTTTCGCATGTGCGCCAACTAAATAAAATTCATGAATAAATCTGGAGGCATTTGATGGTGTCACTATTCTATTTCTAAATGAAAGAGTTACAACTGTTATAGATATTCACTTAAATCCATTTAGACATTTTAAAACATTTTCATCATGACATCACCGGAAAATTGCAATGTTTCGTAAAGAGATATAGGTAATTATGATTAGTCTGAATGTCGATGAGCCTTGCCCATGTCGGTATATTTTACGTATACGTATACATAATTATTATTTTTAAGAGCAGCGTAATTTCATCAGCTTAGTTGCGTGAAACGTTTGTATTATACTAAAGCACACCCTATTCTGTCCGTGCTTTGTTTACATTGGTAGAAATAACAAAAGACTTCATTTGCTTTCTAAGAAAGTTTTAATACATTTTACGGCATCAATATTTTCCAGTAATTTAAGCTAGAAATGTTTTACTGTTAAAGTCTAACGCAGCCTCTGGCAGCTCTACAAGTATACAGAACATTTATTTGTAATAGTAATGCTCAATAGGCATTTTCTTGATAGCTTTCTGGAATTCAGGACTTCCCATGATCTTTATTTTTTGGTATAATTTATTATATAACGAGACGCCCCAACAATCAGTTTTAGTTTGGGTTGCTTTTAGACTATGATATGGTGGTCTTAATGAGTTTTTGTTTCCAGTTTTATATTTATTCACTTCCATTTTCGACATACACTACTGGCCATAAATGACGGATCACTATAGGTAAAATACAAAAAAATGGTACACTTATGGTAAAACAATATATATACGAATAAAAATGTAATAACTATAAAAGTAAACTATATATTCTTATAAAACAAAGTAGTATCATTAGGTAGAAATGAAGAAAAATTGGATTTTTTCTACTTTTAATACATTTTACATCAATATATATAATTTACACTTAGAAATGTTTTACTGTTACAAATTTAGCCTCCCGCAGCTCTACGGTATACAAGTATACAGAACATTTATTTGCAATATTAATGCTCAATCGGCATTTTCTTGATAGCTTTGTGGAATTCAGGACTTCCCATGATCTTTATTTTTTGGTATAATTTATTATATAACGAGACGCCCCAACAATCAGTTTTAGTTTGGGTTTCTTTAAACTAGGATCTGGTGGTGTTAATGAGTCTTTGTTTCTGGTTTTATACTTATTAACTGCCATTTCCGACATTCACTACTGACTATAAATGAGTGATTACTATAGGTAAAATACAAAAAAATGGTACACTTATGTTAAAAAATATATATAAAAGCTGTTTTAGATTGCGCGGTTCTTTTTTAAGAATAAATAAAATATAGATGGCAAATTTTTCTGGGTATGTGGGCATTTAAAAAGTGTGATGTATGACATTTATAAATATGGCTTCAACTGCGGTACAACAACACGTTCAAATTGTTGAATTATTTTATGGAAATTAGCGTTCTGTGAAGAGTTTTTAGAAAATTACGTGAATTTTATGGTTTACATAATCGTCCATCTGAAAGCACTATTGATAGAATTATTAAAAAATTTCAAGGGACCGGTCCCGTGGAAGATCAAAAAAGTGAAAAATACAGTCGTAGTGGTCGTTCACAAACAAATATTGGTTTGGTTGGTGAAAGTGTTGCTGAAGATCCTGAAATGTCCATTAGACGACGTTTACGACAACTTGGACTTAGTGGATTTTACACAAGGTTTTAGCTCTGAAGGCATATAAGGTTCAAATAACGCAGGAACTGAAGCCATTCGATCATTTAAAACGTAACTTGATTTGTCAATTTCATCAATGAACAACCAGTTGATTTTTCTCAAAAATTAATAAAAATCAATAAATAAAATTGCCGTATTTGGGGTGAAAGAAATCCACGAATTATTCATGAGAAACCTATGCATCCTAAATGAGTTACTGTTTGGTGTGCATTATGGTCAGGTGGTGTAATTGGGCCTTACTTCTTTGAAAATGCTGCTGGTGAAGCTGTAACTGTCAATTGCGATCGATATCGTCGGATGATAATCGAATTTATGTGACCTGAATTAATGAATATTGATCCAGAGAATATGTGGTTTCAACAGGATGGCGCTACACCTTACTTTGCACACGAATCAATTGATTTATTGAGAAAAATTTCCTGAACGTGTAATCTCAAGAAACGGTGATGTTAATTGGTCACCAAGATCATGTGATTTGACACCGTTAGAGTACTTTCTTTGGGGTTATGCGAAAAGTCAGGTTTATAAAAACAATCCACAATCAATTCCTGCATCGAAAGATGAAATTATTCTTGTCATTGGTGAGATAGAGCTTCAATTATGATAAAATGTCATATGAAAATTTGAACAAAAGGGTGGACGTCTGTGGAGCTGCAAGAGGAGGCCATTTGGTAGATATTATTTTTCGCATATAAATGTCATAACTGATACTTCAATTACCAATAAAAAGTTTTTGAAAGTGAATGCAAATTATGTGTTTTATGTATTCTTTAAAAAAACTGCGGAATTTGAAACACCTTTACATCGAAAGATGGCTTTAACATGTAAGACAAGAAAGCACTGAGTATTTCCTATTGATGGCTGAATTCAGAAAACATGCAAGTGTTTCTATAACTAAAAATTGTCGAATTATTATTATCGAATTACGATTAACTTGCACCATATACTAAGGGCATGGGTTATTATTTTCAACCCTTCTCATTTATTAACAACTTAACACTAATTACAAGGGTATTATCTGCAAGTTAAGATCTTTAGATCCACATATACTTAAATCAATCAGAATGGAAGCCACAAAAAGCCTTCTCGTAACTTACCACTAAGCTATCAAGTTTATAACAAATGAAGGACGAAATCTTCTCTTAGTCAATATTCACATCTCCATATGGATGTACATACATTATTTGAATTGTTTCGAAAATATTTATTTTATGTTTTATATTTGTTGTAATAAATTTTGAGTTATTTCTAAGGTTATACCTCAAGAAGAGGTTACTGACATACTTAACAATTTATTTTTAAAAATTCAATAATTCTTTCGCGTCGTCACAATTTTCGTTTATGTAATGTGTATACGCATAGAGAATTTGTAAACACGTTTGAAATACAACATGTAAACAATTATTCTTTATTACTCTTAAATTCATTTCAATCGTAACGACATTATTTTCAATAAAATATAAATTGCTTTTTATCGAAAATAGGAAATAATACAATAAAAGATTATATGCATTTATATGTCTTTTCTTTAATATAAAATATGTAAATCTAAACGGGGAATTTTTGTAATTGGTGTGTTAGTTTAAAGTTTGTTTTCACAAGCATATTAATATTGCTTTTAGTAGATTTTTTAGGCAAGCATTTCTTTTATTTTTTGTACCCTTTTACTCTAGAATATTGTACCATTAAATTTTAATACATTTTGATTAATAAATTTAAATCATAAACATTCCTTATCATAATTTGATAACCATTTGAGATCACACTCTTTCTATTATACTACACGATAGTAATCTTAATGTTTAATATAAAATTACATATGTACATATGTATATACATACTTATATGTATGTGTGGAACGTTACTGTGAACAGAATAATCAATTAGGTATTTTTAAATATTATTATTACATTATTATTACATACACATATGCTTGTATACAAACAGAAAATAATAATATTTAAGTGTACGAAGTTTATTTCAGAATTTAGTTTTTTAAATGTTAATTTTTATTACTTTTACGCAAGAGTATGAAACAACGAAGCAAAAAGTGTAAAAAAGGTATATATACAGGGATGATTTAAATATAAGTTGACGTATTTTTAATTGTTTATTACAATTTTAAATATCATATTTTTCAATATGGTTTCCACATTTTCTACACAGTTTCGCCATCAGAAGTTCTTTGACCGAAAAGAAATATCTGAAAACAATTTCACACGAATTACGTCTTACGCGAATTATCTCCTGTCTCCTCTAGAATCACCTGCTGTGTACAAGACTCCTTACTCGTGCGGCAGTGTATATATTGGGGAAACAAAACGATGTGTTGGCATTCGTCTTTCAAAGTATGAGCGCTGTACCAGGTTGCCGCACGTAACTAGTCCTGCATTCGATAAGCTTGAAACCGGGCACCATATCCAGTTCAATTATACTAAAATCCTCCCCCACACTAGTCATTACTATGGTCGAATCCATCGAGATCTCTAAACATCCTAACAACCTAAACCGTGATGATAGTTACCCCCTACTTAACGTCTGGCAATCTTGTATCTTCAAACAACTCAAGCGTAATCGTAACTCTCCATTGACCCGTGATCCCCTATAAAAATTCATCCACCACAGACTTACACCAGTTACGTACGAAACACACAAATACATAGAGAAGCGCGACTAGAGCCACTAATTACACATATTAAAAACCAAGCGAAAACAATGTATAAACAGATGAAAAAAACACACAAACCCGACACTTACACCAGTAACAGCATAATCAACACAATACACTAAATACAGAAGACCAAGAATGGAAATAGGTAGCGAAGAGCATTAATTGAGTCCCTCATCAAGATTATTCAACGCGAAGATTATGAATAAAATGGCCAAGTCCTAACTCAAATTAACAAAAAAGATGTAGAAGTTGTACTTACATCAGTCTCAGTGCAACAACGAAAGCGGTAGTAGCAGTTAAGCCCTGAAGATATCCCATACAAGTGGTGACGAACCGTTGATGTCAGAATTATTGAAGACGTATTTCCAGCCCAGAAACCAAGATAACGAAAGTATCTCCTTTCTTAGCAGTAGTAGCAGTATTTATTAATCATCGAAACTTATATGTCATGTCAAGGAAAATATCAATACAAATTTAAATAAATACATATACATACGAGTACATCCACATACATATTACAGAAACACTTGTATAAATTAATAAAATCAAGAGTGTAAAACGTCTAAGGAAACGCCCTCTCACCACTGCTGGTATATGTTTGAATATTTGTAGTGGTTGAGGGAAGTTAATAGAAGTAATTCGCATGAATGAATCATACACAAGATAATATATAAATATTTGTAATGGTAAGTACCCTTTCCCGTTTAAAAATAACAAGAATTCCTTCAATTTAAACCATTCAGCTCTCATAACGCCTTCTCTTGCTGGATTTGGATCTGTTCAATTCGTGGAGACATGCTGAACGGATCCAAATCTTGCAGAAAAGGCACTAAGAGTGCTTGATGGTTTGAATCATTACAATGTCTTTAAATGCTTCAAAGGTGCGAGAATCGCTGCATTCACGAACTTTTTATTGTGCGCCAGTGGACTTATATTTCCAATAAGAAAGCTCTAATATTTGGATAGAAAATCTTGCAAGAATTTTTGGGACTGTCAAAGAATCTATATTTATTAATATCCTCTTAGCAGAGCTTGTAATAATTTTCTGAAAAAGTAAATATTCGTTTATTAACAAATTTTTGCCTTTACCAGATACTATTTACCATTTCGCCACCATCCTTATACACACTCTTCGATTCTTCATAAACCTACATGACATTTCAACATGCCCAGCACTTATGACAACCCAATATGCCCCTCTTTACTCGACAGTTTTAGAATCTGACCAGTAACAAATTTCTTATATTGTAACGCATGACTTTTGCTTACTTGCATTCTTTTAAATATCATTGAGACCTATAATTTTGTAAATTAGAATCTCGATTACGAGAGATTGCGAAGTGGAATATATAACACTTCTTTAGTTTGTAGAGAATGGAGTTGGCCTCGAAACAACGCCATGATAAGATCGCAGTCTTCATTATGGCGTCAACAGTTCTGCGTCTTAATTTACGACAGTAGAAAAATGATATTCTACATTTGTTTCGTCCTTGTATTACGGAGCAAAACAAACCAAATTTATAATAACTGCATAAATTAGGCATAAATTGCAAAGGATAAAGAAGGACAATTAGCTTAATAACGAAATATTTTGAAAATTAGGACAGTACATGAATATCATTACAAAAAGTTCATTCAAAGTAGCTATTGACTTGACCGGTTCATTGCTAAATACAAAAGACAACGTCTGGCAGGTTTTTAAAGTTTTATTCGTAATGACGTTCGGATAATATAAATTGCATCTTATTTTAAAATTTTTTTTCAAACACGATCTGCATGACAAAATTTAACGAAGAAATTTTCGACAATAGTATACATAGTAATAAATGAAATAACGCAATTACTTTGGAAACTGAGTTGAATAAATACTCAAAAAAGAATTAAAACTCTCCGCCACACTAATTTTTGTATTTTAGATACATATTTTGACAACTAAGTTGTCATCTCCAGCAGAAAGTAAACAGTGTTGAATACGGGCTCACAATAAAGCCGTACAGAAAACGGCGAAGCACTATTCTAAATCTCCATACAAACACTGAGAGTGTAGTTGATTTGCAATTAAGAGAGTGGTCTATATAACATCCCTGTATACATATGAAACGCCTATTATAAGTTTCTTGTACAGCTAATGTACTTTGAACTTCATTTTGTCTTACTCTATTTTCTATAATAAACGAAAATTGTTATTATTATTATTATTATTGTGATTCGGAATCAATTGTGCTTATCTATAATACAACAAGTTGCAGATAAAATTCTCTTGATTGTGAAAGTCAGTCACTAAAGTCAAAGTCAACTTAACCAAGAGCAAATAATAATAAACCACCGATTTATTGAAAGCCTTAGATCAAGTCGATGGTAACATTTTATTACCTAAGCTACATCCGTTGACTTAAACTATTAAGCTGTTTTTGTAAGAAAACCTATTGGAGATCATATCATCAGGTGTGCCACAAAGTAGTTTCTTGAGACTGCTACTGTTTCTTCTATGTACAAATAGTTCTTTCGTATTTAGAGAGATTAATTCGTCCGCTGATTCGATTCGATTATAAAATGATTTAAATAATGGCTTAATAAAATATTTTAACAATATTTGTAAATTATATAAAATGTTTCAAAATAGTATGGCTTTAGAAACCACTGTAATCGGATATATATATATATCTCGTTGCGTTCTTGCCATTTCAGTATTTTCAATGTAAGCTGTATTATCCAGTTAATGGATACTTCTTCGTTCTCTTGTACTAATTCTGACTTCGTTTTGTATAAACAATTAATTAAGAGATTAGACAGATATTCTTACAGTCGACGTTAAATAAACTAAACTATTTTTGCAAAAAATGTAATACAACAATGAGTAAATGAGATCAGAGAACAAAGATTGAGAAATAGTTAATAGAATAGAATTATATTAGAAAGCAAACAGAAGTATTCTTTCATTATGTGTTATAATATTTCGGTACTCAGAAGTTTTAGTGCTTCTTATAAATATAAATATACTATTTTTCTTGCGTAAAAAGTACGCAGAGTTCAAAATTTTCAATGATATTTGGCTCGCATTTGGACATTATTTATACATAATATGTAACTATAACTGACTCCTTTTGTAAACATATACATACACCGATATCGGTACTTTTAAACATACGAATGACGTACGTGTAGATACATTCATACATCTTATACGTCACGCTCATGCTTATTGTGAAATAGATTAAACGAAACCGTACATTTATGAATTAAAACTTTACAAAGTTAACTTTACAACACGCTTTAGGTAATTTTAATTTTGGAAAAATATAAATACAACTAATTACTTCTTATTGTTTATTTTATTTATTCATTGTATGTGGATTTTGAAATACACATAACATTCAGAATATAACAGGTATACGCCAAGCATAAACATATGTAACAAACAATATAAGCCCAAATCCAGTCATTCCATTCAAACAATTGTTTCAGGGGTGATCCATCTCTAGATGGTTTCACCAAGAAAGACCTAGACACTTCGAGTATTTACTCCTGAAAGAGTAGAACGCTTGCTATTAAATCAAATACCTAACATTTTTTTTATTAAAGACAAGTTCAGTAGAAACTCACACAGAAAACAATATTATAAGATATAGTCAAGTTCAGTAGAAGCACCCATTGAAGACTATAATATAAGACGTAGTCTATTTGGGATAATAAGAGATGTAGCAATGTGAGTATGTGAGTATGACGAGTATGAATTATACCACATATGCTTAACACACGCGAGGTGGGTATCTTCCCCACGATTCTGTCCAATTAATGCTTAACCATCAAATAACTTTACCACTTCTGGTCATAAGTTTTACTAAGAATTGATTGTCTTTTGTACTTATGACATTTCTAATAAACATACTCAATCGTAAGACACTAGAGTAGTAGTTTAGTATTTTGGCTCCGACGAATGTAGCCAGCTGTACATGAAAATGCTTCTTAGGCAATATTACAAACACCAGAATGAATCTACTGATAGTTTTTAATGTGAAGTTATACTATTTTGGACGTATTAATTATTATGGCTCTAAATAACGTTCTGCCTTATTTTTTATTTCATACGTAATTGAAGCTAGGAGGAACCCTCGTTGATTTTACTGGTATCATGTATTGTTGTGACATATA
>JAVIWB010004120.1:0-53625 GCA_031893035.1 Dermolepida albohirtum | reverse complement strand
CTTCAAACCGGAACATTGTATCTCTTCTCGTTCCGAAGTTATTAGCGACTTTAGAACGCCATAAGACAGAGCTCACATGTAGCGTTAGGCGGAAACTGACTTTCAAAAGTGATTGTTTTTTAGGTGTGTACTTATAGATTGTGACACGACTGTTACGCTGCTTCAAACCGGAACATTGTATCTCTTCTCGTTCCGAAGTTATTAGCGACTTTAGAACGCCATAAGACAGAGCTCACATGTAGCGTTAGGCGGAAACTGACTTTCAAAAGTGATTGTTTTTTAGGTGTGTACTTATAGATTGTGACACGACTGTTACGCTGCTTCAAACCAGAACATTGTATCTCTTCTCGTTCCGAAGTTATTAGCGACTTTAGAACGCCATAAGACAGAGCTCACATGTAGCGTTAGGCGGAAACTGACTTTCAAAAGTGATTGTTTTTTAGGTGTGTACTTATAGATTGTGACACGACTGTTACGCTGCTTCAAACCAGAACATTGTATCTCTTCTCGTTCCGAAGTTATTAGCGACTTTAGAACGCCATAAGACAGAGCTCACATGTAGCGTTAGGCGGAAACTGACTTTCAAAAGTGATTGTTTTTTAGGTGTGTACTTATAGATTGTGACACGACTGTTACGCTGCTTCAAACCAGAACATTGTATCTCTTCTCGTTCCGAAGTTATTAGCGACTTTAGAACGCCATAAGACAGAGCTCACATGTAGCGTTAGGCGGAAACTGACTTTCAAAAGTGATTGTTTTTTAGGTGTGTACTTATAGATGACACGACTGTTACGCTGCTTCAAACCAGAACATTGTATCTCTTCTCGTTCCGAAGTTATTAGCGACTTTAGAACGCCATCAGACAGAGCTCACATGTAGCGTTAGGCGGAAACTGACTTTCAAAAGTGATTGTTTTTTAGGTGTGTACTTATAGATTGTGACACGACTGTTACGCTGCTTCAAACCAGAACATTGTATCTCTTCTCGTTCCGAAGTTATTAGCGACTTTAGAACGCCATAAGACAGAGCTCACATGTAGCGTTAGGCGGAAACTGACTTTCAAAAGTGATTGTTTTTTAGGTGTGTACTTATAGATTGTGACACGACTGTTACGCTGCTTCAAACCAGAACATTGTATCTCTTCTCGTTCCGAAGTTATTAGCGACCTTAGAACGCCATCAGACAGAGCTCACATGTAGCGTTAGGCGGAAACTGACTTTCAAAAGTGATTGTTTTTTAGGTGTGTACTTATAGATTGTGACACGACTGTTACGCTGCTTCAAACCAGAACATTGTATCTCTTCTCGTTCCGAAGTTATTAGCGACCTTAGAACGCCATCAGACAGAGCTCACATGTAGCGTTAGGCGGAAACTGACTTTCAAAAGTGATTGTTTTTTAGGTGTGTACTTATAGATTGTGACACGACTGTTACGCTGCTTCAAACCAGAACATTGTATCTCTTCTCGTTCCGAAGTTATTAGCGACTTTAGAACGCCATCAGACAGAGCTCACATGTAGCGTTAGGCGGAAACTGACTTTCAAAAGTGATTGTTTTTTAGGTGTGTACTTATAGATTGTGACACGACTGTTACGCTGCTTCAAACCAGAACATTGTATCTCTTCTCGTTCCGAAGTTATTAGCGACTTTAGAACGCCATAAGACAGAGCTCACATGTAGCGTTAGGCGGAAACTGACTTTCAAAAGTGATTGTTTTTTAGGTGTGTACTTATAGATTGTGACACGACTGTTACGCTGCTTCAAACCAGAACATTGTATCTCTTCTCGTTCCGAAGTTATTAGCGACTTTAGAACGCCATCAGACAGAGCTCACATGTAGCGTTAGGCGGAAACTGACTTTCAAAAGTGATTGTTTTTTAGGTGTGTACTTATAGATTGTGACACGACTGTTACGCTGCTTCAAACCAGAACATTGTATCTCTTCTCGTTCCGAAGTTATTAGCGACCTTAGAACGCCATAAGACAGAGCTCACATGTAGCGTTAGGCGGAAACTGACTTTCAAAAGTGATTGTTTTTTAGGTGTGTACTTATAGATTGTGACACGACTGTTACGCTGCTTCAAACCAGAACATTGTATCTCTTCTCGTTCCGAAGTTATTAGCGACTTTAGAACGCCATAAGACAGAGCTCACATGTAGCGTTAGGCGGAAACTGACTTTCAAAAGTGATTGTTTTTTAGGTGTGTACTTATAGATTGTGACACGACTGTTACGCTGCTTCAAACCAGAACATTGTATCTCTTCTCGTTCCGAAGTTATTAGCGACTTTAGAACGCCATAAGACAGAGCTCACATGTAGCGTTAGGCGGAAACTGACTTTCAAAAGTGATTGTTTTTTAGGTGTGTACTTATAGATTGTGACACGACTGTTACGCTGCTTCAAACCAGAACATTGTATCTCTTCTCGTTCCGAAGTTATTAGCGACTTTAGAACGCCATCAGACAGAGCTCACATGTAGCGTTAGGCGGAAACTGACTTTCAAAAGTGATTGTTTTTTAGGTGTGTACTTATAGATTGTGACACGACTGTTACGCTGCTTCAAACCAGAACATTGTATCTCTTCTCGTTCCGAAGTTATTAGCGACCTTAGAACGCCATCAGACAGAGCTCACATGTAGCGTTAGGCGGAAACTGACTTTCAAAAGTGATTGTTTTTTAGGTGTGTACTTATAGATTGTGACACGACTGTTACGCTGCTTCAAACCAGAACATTGTATCTCTTCTCGTTCCGAAGTTATTAGCGACCTTAGAACGCCATCAGACAGAGCTCACATGTAGCGTTAGGCGGAAACTGACTTTCAAAAGTGATTGTTTTTTAGGTGTGTACTTATAGATTGTGACACGACTGTTACGCTGCTTCAAACCAGAACATTGTATCTCTTCTCGTTCCGAAGTTATTAGCGACCTTAGAACGCCATCAGACAGAGCTCACATGTAGCGTTAGGCGGAAACTGACTTTCAAAAGTGATTGTTTTTTAGGTGTGTACTTATAGATTGTGACACGACTGTTACGCTGCTTCAAACCAGAACATTGTATCTCTTCTCGTTCCGAAGTTATTAGCGACCTTAGAACGCCATCAGACAGAGCTCACATGTAGCGTTAGGCGGAAACTGACTTTCAAAAGTGATTGTTTTTTAGGTGTGTACTTATAGATTGTGACACGACTGTTACGCTGCTTCAAACCAGAACATTGTATCTCTTCTCGTTCCGAAGTTATTAGCGACCTTAGAACGCCATCAGACAGAGCTCACATGTAGCGTTAGGCGGAAACTGACTTTCAAAAGTGATTGTTTTTTAGGTGTGTACTTATAGATTGTGACACGACTGTTACGCTGCTTCAAACCAGAACATTGTATCTCTTCTCGTTCCGAAGTTATTAGCGACCTTAGAACGCCATCAGACAGAGCTCACATGTAGCGTTAGGCGGAAACTGACTTTCAAAAGTGATTGTTTTTTAGGTGTGTACTTATAGATTGTGACACGACTGTTACGCTGCTTCAAACCAGAACATTGTATCTCTTCTCGTTCCGAAGTTATTAGCGACTTTAGAACGCCATAAGACAGAGCTCACATGTAGCGTTAGGCGGAAACTGACTTTCAAAAGTGATTGTTTTTTAGGTGTGTACTTATAGATTGTGACACGACTGTTACGCTGCTTCAAACCAGAACATTGTATCTCTTCTCGTTCCGAAGTTATTAGCGACCTTAGAACGCCATAAGACAGAGCTCACATGTAGCGTTAGGCGGAAACTGACTTTCAAAAGTGATTGTTTTTTAGGTGTGTACTTATAGATTGTGACACGACTGTTACGCTGCTTCAAACCAGAACATTGTATCTCTTCTCGTTCCGAAGTTATTAGCGACCTTAGAACGCCATAAGACAGAGCTCACATGTAGCGTTAGGCGGAAACTGACTTTCAAAAGTGATTGTTTTTTAGGTGTGTACTTATAGATTGTGACACGACTGTTACGCTGCTTCAAACCAGAACATTGTATCTCTTCTCGTTCCGAAGTTATTAGCGACCTTAGAACGCCATTAGACAGAGCTCACATGTAGCGTTAGGCGGAAACTGACTTTCAAAAGTGATTGTTTTTTAGGTGTGTACTTATAGATTGTGACACGACTGTTACGCTGCTTCAAACCAGAACATTGTATCTCTTCTCGTTCCGAAGTTATTAGCGACCTTAGAACGCCATCAGACAGAGCTCACATGTAGCGTTAGGCGGAAACTGACTTTCAAAAGTGATTGTTTTTGGTGTGTACTTATAGATTGTGACACGACTGTTACGCTGCTTCAAACCAGAACATTGTATCTCTTCTCGTTCCGAAGTTATTAGCGACCTTAGAACGCCATCAGACAGAGCTCACATGTAGCGTTAGGCGGCAACTGACTTTCAAAAGTGATTGTTTTTTAGGTGTGTACTTATAGATTGTGACACGACTGTTACGCTGCTTCAAACCAGAACATTGTATCTCTTCTCGTTCCGAAGTTATTAGCGACCTTAGAACGCCATCAGACAGAGCTCACATGTAGCGTTAGGCGGAAACTGACTTTCAAAAGTGATTGTTTTTTAGGTGTGTACTTATAGATTGTGACACGACTGTTACGCTGCTTCAAACCAGAACATTGTATCTCTTCTCGTTCCGAAGTTATTAGCGACCTTAGAACGCCATAAGACAGAGCTCACATGTAGCGTTAGGCGGAAACTGACTTTCAAAAGTGATTGTTTTTTAGGTGTGTACTTATAGATTGTGACACGACTGTTACGCTGCTTCAAACCAGAACATTGTATCTCTTCTCGTTCCGAAGTTATTAGCGACCTTAGAACGCCATAAGACAGAGCTCACATGTAGCGTTAGGCGGAAACTGACTTTCAAAAGTGATTGTTTTTTAGGTGTGTACTTATAGATTGTGACACGACTGTTACGCTGCTTCAAACCAGAACATTGTATCTCTTCTCGTTCCGAAGTTATTAGCGACCTTAGAACGCCATCAGACAGAGCTCACATGTAGCGTTAGGCGGAAACTGACTTTCAAAAGTGATTGTTTTTTAGGTGTGTACTTATAGATTGTGACACGACTGTTACGCTGCTTCAAACCAGAACATTGTATCTCTTCTCGTTCCGAAGTTATTAGCGACCTTAGAACGCCATAAGACAGAGCTCACATGTAGCGTTAGGCGGAAACTGACTTTCAAAAGTGATTGTTTTTTAGGTGTGTACTTATAGATTGTGACACGACTGTTACGCTGCTTCAAACCAGAACATTGTATCTCTTCTCGTTCCGAAGTTATTAGCGACCTTAGAACGCCATAAGACAGAGCTCACATGTAGCGTTAGGCGGAAACTGACTTTCAAAAGTGATTGTTTTTTAGGTGTGTACTTATAGATTGTGACACGACTGTTACGCTGCTTCAAACCAGAACATTGTATCTCTTCTCGTTCCGAAGTTATTAGCGACCTTAGAACGCCATAAGACAGAGCTCACATGTAGCGTTAGGCGGAAACTGACTTTCAAAAGTGATTGTTTTTTAGGTGTGTACTTATAGATTGTGACACGACTGTTACGCTGCTTCAAACCAGAACATTGTATCTCTTCTCGTTCCGAAGTTATTAGCGACCTTAGAACGCCATAAGACAGAGCTCACATGTAGCGTTAGGCGGAAACTGACTTTCAAAAGTGATTGTTTTTTAGGTGTGTACTTATAGATTGTGACACGACTGTTACGCTGCTTCAAACCAGAACATTGTATCTCTTCTCGTTCCGAAGTTATTAGCGACCTTAGAACGCCATAAGACAGAGCTCACATGTAGCGTTAGGCGGAAACTGACTTTCAAAAGTGATTGTTTTTTAGGTGTGTACTTATAGATTGTGACACGACTGTTACGCTGCTTCAAACCAGAACATTGTATCTCTTCTCGTTCCGAAGTTATTAGCGACCTTAGAACGCCATAAGACAGAGCTCACATGTAGCGTTAGGCGGAAACTGACTTTCAAAAGTGATTGTTTTTTAGGTGTGTACTTATAGATTGTGACACGACTGTTACGCTGCTTCAAACCAGAACATTGTATCTCTTCTCGTTCCGAAGTTATTAGCGACCTTAGAACGCCATAAGACAGAGCTCACATGTAGCGTTAGGCGGAAACTGACTTTCAAAAGTGATTGTTTTTTAGGTGTGTACTTATAGATTGTGACACGACTGTTACGCTGCTTCAAACCAGAACATTGTATCTCTTCTCGTTCCGAAGTTATTAGCGACCTTAGAACGCCATCAGACAGAGCTCACATGTAGCGTTAGGCGGAAACTGACTTTCAAAAGTGATTGTTTTTTAGGTGTGTACTTATAGATTGTGACACGACTGTTACGCTGCTTCAAACCAGAACATTGTATCTCTTCTCGTTCCGAAGTTATTAGCGACCTTAGAACGCCATAAGACAGAGCTCACATGTAGCGTTAGGCGGAAACTGACTTTCAAAAGTGATTGTTTTTTAGGTGTGTACTTATAGATTGTGACACGACTGTTACGCTGCTTCAAACCAGAACATTGTATCTCTTCTCGTTCCGAAGTTATTAGCGACCTTAGAACGCCATAAGACAGAGCTCACATGTAGCGTTAGGCGGAAACTGACTTTCAAAAGTGATTGTTTTTTAGGTGTGTACTTATAGATTGTGACACGACTGTTACGCTGCTTCAAACCAGAACATTGTATCTCTTCTCGTTCCGAAGTTATTAGCGACCTTAGAACGCCATAAGACAGAGCTCACATGTAGCGTTAGGCGGAAACTGACTTTCAAAAGTGATTGTTTTTTAGGTGTGTACTTATAGATTGTGACACGACTGTTACGCTGCTTCAAACCAGAACATTGTATCTCTTCTCGTTCCGAAGTTATTAGCGACCTTAGAACGCCATAAGACAGAGCTCACATGTAGCGTTAGGCGGAAACTGACTTTCAAAAGTGATTGTTTTTTAGGTGTGTACTTATAGATTGTGACACGACTGTTACGCTGCTTCAAACCAGAACATTGTATCTCTTCTCGTTCCGAAGTTATTAGCGACCTTAGAACGCCATAAGACAGAGCTCACATGTAGCGTTAGGCGGAAACTGACTTTCAAAAGTGATTGTTTTTTAGGTGTGTACTTATAGATTGTGACACGACTGTTACGCTGCTTCAAACCAGAACATTGTATCTCTTCTCGTTCCGAAGTTATTAGCGACCATAGAACGCCATAAGACAGAGCTCACATGTCGTTAGGCGGCAACTGACTTTCAAAAGTGATTGTTTTTTAGGTGTGTACTTATAGATTGTGACACGACTGTTACGCTGCTTCAAACCAGAACATTGTATCTCTTCTCGTTCCGAAGTTATTAGCGACTTTAGAACGCCATAAGACAGAGCTCACATGTAGCGTTAGGCGGAAACTGACTTTCAAAAGTGATTGTTTTTTAGGTGTGTACTTATAGATTGTGACACGACTGTTACGCTGCTTCAAACCAGAACATTGTATCTCTTCTCGTTCCGAAGTTATTAGCGACTTTAGAACGCCATCACATGTGACATAATTGTTACGCTGCCTCAAGCCAGAACATTGTATCTCTTCTCGTTCCGAAGTTATTAGCGACTTTAGAACGCCATCAAAAGTGATTGTTTTTTAGGTGTCTACTTATAGATTGTGACACGACTGTTACGCTGCTTCAAACCAGAACATTGTATCTCTTCTCGTTCCGAAGTTATTAGCGACCTTAGAACGCCATAAGACAGAGCTCACATGTAGCGTTAGGCGGAAACTGACTTTCAAAAGTGATTGTTTTTTAGGTGTGTACTTATAGATTGTGACACGACTGTTACGCTGCTTCAAACCAGAACATTGTATCTCTTCTCGTTCCGAAGTTATTAGCGACCTTAGAACGCCATAAGACAGAGCTCACATGTAGCGTTAGGCGGAAACTGACTTTCAAAAGTGATTGTTTTTTAGGTGTGTACTTATAGATTGTGACACGACTGTTACGCTGCTTCAAACCAGAACATTGTATCTCTTCTCGTTCCGAAGTTATTAGCGACCTTAGAACGCCATCAGACAGAGCTCACATGTAGCGTTAGGCGGAAACTGACTTTCAAAAGTGATTGTTTTTTAGGTGTGTACTTATAGATTGTGACACGACTGTTACGCTGCTTCAAACCAGAACATTGTATCTCTTCTCGTTCCGAAGTTATTAGCGACCTTAGAACGCCATAAGACAGAGCTCACATGTAGCGTTAGGCGGAAACTGACTTTCAAAAGTGATTGTTTTTTAGGTGTGTACTTATAGATTGTGACACGACTGTTACGCTGCTTCAAACCAGAACATTGTATCTCTTCTCGTTCCGAAGTTATTAGCGACCTTAGAACGCCATCAGACAGAGCTCACATGTAGCGTTAGGCGGAAACTGACTTTCAAAAGTGATTGTTTTTTAGGTGTGTACTTATAGATTGTGACACGACTGTTACGCTGCTTCAAACCAGAACATTGTATCTCTTCTCGTTCCGAAGTTATTAGCGACCTTAGAACGCCATCAGACAGAGCTCACATGTAGCGTTAGGCGGAAACTGACTTTCAAAAGTGATTGTTTTTTAGGTGTGTACTTATAGATTGTGACACGACTGTTACGCTGCTTCAAACCAGAACATTGTATCTCTTCTCGTTCCGAAGTTATTAGCGACCTTAGAACGCCATCAGACAGAGCTCACATGTAGCGTTAGGCGGAAACTGACTTTCAAAAGTGATTGTTTTTTAGGTGTGTACTTATAGATTGTGACACGACTGTTACGCTGCTTCAAACCAGAACATTGTATCTCTTCTCGTTCCGAAGTTATTAGCGACCTTAGAACGCCATCAGACAGAGCTCACATGTAGCGTTAGGCGGAAACTGACTTTCAAAAGTGATTGTTTTTTAGGTGTGTACTTATAGATTGTGACACGACTGTTACGCTGCTTCAAACCAGAACATTGTATCTCTTCTCGTTCCGAAGTTATTAGCGACCTTAGAACGCCATCAGACAGAGCTCACATGTAGCGTTAGGCGGAAACTGACTTTCAAAAGTGATTGTTTTTTAGGTGTGTACTTATAGATTGTGACACGACTGTTACGCTGCTTCAAACCAGAACATTGTATCTCTTCTCGTTCCGAAGTTATTAGCGACCTTAGAACGCCATCAGACAGAGCTCACATGTAGCGTTAGGCGGAAACTGACTTTCAAAAGTGATTGTTTTTTAGGTGTGTACTTATAGATTGTGACACGACTGTTACGCTGCTTCAAACCAGAACATTGTATCTCTTCTCGTTCCGAAGTTATTAGCGACCTTAGAACGCCATCAGACAGAGCTCACATGTAGCGTTAGGCGGAAACTGACTTTCAAAAGTGATTGTTTTTTAGGTGTGTACTTATAGATTGTGACACGACTGTTACGCTGCTTCAAACCAGAACATTGTATCTCTTCTCGTTCCGAAGTTATTAGCGACCTTAGAACGCCATCAGACAGAGCTCACATGTAGCGTTAGGCGGAAACTGACTTTCAAAAGTGATTGTTTTTTAGGTGTGTACTTATAGATTGTGACACGACTGTTACGCTGCTTCAAACCAGAACATTGTATCTCTTCTCGTTCCGAAGTTATTAGCGACCTTAGAACGCCATCAGACAGAGCTCACATGTAGCGTTAGGCGGAAACTGACTTTCAAAAGTGATTGTTTTTTAGGTGTGTACTTATAGATTGTGACACGACTGTTACGCTGCTTCAAACCAGAACATTGTATCTCTTCTCGTTCCGAAGTTATTAGCGACCTTAGAACGCCATCAGACAGAGCTCACATGTAGCGTTAGGCGGAAACTGACTTTCAAAAGTGATTGTTTTTTAGGTGTGTACTTATAGATTGTGACACGACTGTTACGCTGCTTCAAACCAGAACATTGTATCTCTTCTCGTTCCGAAGTTATTAGCGACCTTAGAACGCCATCAAGACAGAGCTCACATGTAGCGTTAGGCGGAAACTGACTTTCAAAAGTGATTGTTTTTTAGGTGTGTACTTATAGATTGTGACACGACTGTTACGCTGCTTCAAACCAGAACATTGTATCTCTTCTCGTTCCGAAGTTATTAGCGACCTTAGAACGCCATCAGACAGAGCTCACATGTAGCGTTAGGCGGAAACTGACTTTCAAAAGTGATTGTTTTTTAGGTGTGTACTTATAGATTGTGACACGACTGTTACGCTGCTTCAAACCAGAACATTGTATCTCTTCTCGTTCCGAAGTTATTAGCGACCTTAGAACGCCATCAGACAGAGCTCACATGTAGCGTTAGGCGGAAACTGACTTTCAAAAGTGATTGTTTTTTAGGTGTGTACTTATAGATTGTGACACGACTGTTACGCTGCTTCAAACCAGAACATTGTATCTCTTCTCGTTCCGAAGTTATTAGCGACCTTAGAACGCCATCAGACAGAGCTCACATGTAGCGTTAGGCGGAAACTGACTTTCAAAAGTGATTGTTTTTTAGGTGTGTACTTATAGATTGTGACACGACTGTTACGCTGCTTCAAACCAGAACATTGTATCTCTTCTCGTTCCGAAGTTATTAGCGACCTTAGAACGCCATCAGACAGAGCTCACATGTAGCGTTAGGCGGAAACTGACTTTCAAAAGTGATTGTTTTTTAGGTGTGTACTTATAGATTGTGACACGACTGTTACGCTGCTTCAAACCAGAACATTGTATCTCTTCTCGTTCCGAAGTTATTAGCGACCTTAGAACGCCATCAGACAGAGCTCACATGTAGCGTTAGGCGGAAACTGACTTTCAAAAGTGATTGTTTTTTAGGTGTGTACTTATAGATTGTGACACGACTGTTACGCTGCTTCAAACCAGAACATTGTATCTCTTCTCGTTCCGAAGTTATTAGCGACCTTAGAACGCCATCAGACAGAGCTCACATGTAGCGTTAGGCGGAAACTGACTTTCAAAAGTGATTGTTTTTTAGGTGTGTACTTATAGATTGTGACACGACTGTTACGCTGCTTCAAACCAGAACATTGTATCTCTTCTCGTTCCGAAGTTATTAGCGACCTTAGAACGCCATCAGACAGAGCTCACATGTAGCGTTAGGCGGAAACTGACTTTCAAAAGTGATTGTTTTTTAGGTGTGTACTTATAGATTGTGACACGACTGTTACGCTGCTTCAAACCAGAACATTGTATCTCTTCTCGTTCCGAAGTTATTAGCGACCTTAGAACGCCATCAGACAGAGCTCACATGTAGCGTTAGGCGGAAACTGACTTTCAAAAGTGATTGTTTTTTAGGTGTGTACTTATAGATTGTGACACGACTGTTACGCTGCTTCAAACCAGAACATTGTATCTCTTCTCGTTCCGAAGTTATTAGCGACCTTAGAACGCCATCAGACAGAGCTCACATGTAGCGTTAGGCGGAAACTGACTTTCAAAAGTGATTGTTTTTTAGGTGTGTACTTATAGATTGTGACACGACTGTTACGCTGCTTCAAACCAGAACATTGTATCTCTTCTCGTTCCGAAGTTATTAGCGACCTTAGAACGCCATCAGACAGAGCTCACATGTAGCGTTAGGCGGAAACTGACTTTCAAAAGTGATTGTTTTTTAGGTGTGTACTTATAGATTGTGACACGACTGTTACGCTGCTTCAAACCAGAACATTGTATCTCTTCTCGTTCCGAAGTTATTAGCGACCTTAGAACGCCATCAGACAGAGCTCACATGTAGCGTTAGGCGGAAACTGACTTTCAAAAGTGATTGTTTTTTAGGTGTGTACTTATAGATTGTGACACGACTGTTACGCTGCTTCAAACCAGAACATTGTATCTCTTCTCGTTCCGAAGTTATTAGCGACCTTAGAACGCCATCAGACAGAGCTCACATGTAGCGTTAGGCGGAAACTGACTTTCAAAAGTGATTGTTTTTTAGGTGTGTACTTATAGATTGTGACACGACTGTTACGCTGCTTCAAACCAGAACATTGTATCTCTTCTCGTTCCGAAGTTATTAGCGACCTTAGAACGCCATCAGACAGAGCTCACATGTAGCGTTAGGCGGAAACTGACTTTCAAAAGTGATTGTTTTTTAGGTGTGTACTTATAGATTGTGACACGACTGTTACGCTGCTTCAAACCAGAACATTGTATCTCTTCTCGTTCCGAAGTTATTAGCGACCTTAGAACGCCATCAGACAGAGCTCACATGTAGCGTTAGGCGGAAACTGACTTTCAAAAGTGATTGTTTTTTAGGTGTGTACTTATAGATTGTGACACGACTGTTACGCTGCTTCAAACCAGAACATTGTATCTCTTCTCGTTCCGAAGTTATTAGCGACCTTAGAACGCCATCAGACAGAGCTCACATGTAGCGTTAGGCGGAAACTGACTTTCAAAAGTGATTGTTTTTTAGGTGTGTACTTATAGATTGTGACACGACTGTTACGCTGCTTCAAACCAGAACATTGTATCTCTTCGTTCCGAAGTTATTAGCGACCTTAGAACGCCATCAGACAGAGCTCACATGTAGCGTTAGGCGGAAACTGACTTTCAAAAGTGATTGTTTTTTAGGTGTGTACTTATAGATTGTGACACGACTGTTACGCTGCTTCAAACCAGAACATTGTATCTCTTCTCGTTCCGAAGTTATTAGCGACCTTAGAACGCCATCAGACAGAGCTCACATGTAGCGTTAGGCGGAAACTGACTTTCAAAAGTGATTGTTTTTTAGGTGTGTACTTATAGATTGTGACACGACTGTTACGCTGCTTCAAACCAGAACATTGTATCTCTTCTCGTTCCGAAGTTATTAGCGACCTTAGAACGCCATCAGACAGAGCTCACATGTAGCGTTAGGCGGAAACTGACTTTCAAAAGTGATTGTTTTTTAGGTGTGTACTTATAGATTGTGACACGACTGTTACGCTGCTTCAAACCAGAACATTGTATCTCTTCTCGTTCCGAAGTTATTAGCGACCTTAGAACGCCATCAGACAGAGCTCACATGTAGCGTTAGGCGGAAACTGACTTTCAAAAGTGATTGTTTTTTAGGTGTGTACTTATAGATTGTGACACGACTGTTACGCTGCTTCAAACCAGAACATTGTATCTCTTCTCGTTCCGAAGTTATTAGCGACCTTAGAACGCCATCAGACAGAGCTCACATGTAGCGTTAGGCGGAAACTGACTTTCAAAAGTGATTGTTTTTTAGGTGTGTACTTATAGATTGTGACACGACTGTTACGCTGCTTCAAACCAGAACATTGTATCTCTTCTCGTTCCGAAGTTATTAGCGACCTTAGAACGCCATCAGACAGAGCTCACATGTAGCGTTAGGCGGAAACTGACTTTCAAAAGTGATTGTTTTTTAGGTGTGTACTTATAGATTGTGACACGACTGTTACGCTGCTTCAAACCAGAACATTGTATCTCTTCTCGTTCCGAAGTTATTAGCGACCTTAGAACGCCATCAGACAGAGCTCACATGTAGCGTTAGGCGGAAACTGACTTTCAAAAGTGATTGTTTTTTAGGTGTGTACTTATAGATTGTGACACGACTGTTACGCTGCTTCAAACCAGAACATTGTATCTCTTCTCGTTCCGAAGTTATTAGCGACCTTAGAACGCCATCAGACAGAGCTCACATGTAGCGTTAGGCGGAAACTGACTTTCAAAAGTGATTGTTTTTTAGGTGTGTACTTATAGATTGTGACACGACTGTTACGCTGCTTCAAACCAGAACATTGTATCTCTTCTCGTTCCGAAGTTATTAGCGACCTTAGAACGCCATCAGACAGAGCTCACATGTAGCGTTAGGCGGAAACTGACTTTCAAAAGTGATTGTTTTTTAGGTGTGTACTTATAGATTGTGACACGACTGTTACGCTGCTTCAAACCAGAACATTGTATCTCTTCTCGTTCCGAAGTTATTAGCGACCTTAGAACGCCATCAGACAGAGCTCACATGTAGCGTTAGGCGGAAACTGACTTTCAAAAGTGATTGTTTTTTAGGTGTGTACTTATAGATTGTGACACGACTGTTACGCTGCTTCAAACCAGAACATTGTATCTCTTCTCGTTCCGAAGTTATTAGCGACCTTAGAACGCCATAAGACAGAGCTCACATGTAGCGTTAGGCGGAAACTGACTTTCAAAAGTGATTGTTTTTTAGGTGTGTACTTATAGATTGTGACACGACTGTTACGCTGCTTCAAACCAGAACATTGTATCTCTTCTCGTTCCGAAGTTATTAGCGACCTTAGAACGCCATCAGACAGAGCTCACATGTAGCGTTAGGCGGAAACTGACTTTCAAAAGTGATTGTTTTTTAGGTGTGTACTTATAGATTGTGACACGACTGTTACGCTGCTTCAAACCAGAACATTGTATCTCTTCTCGTTCCGAAGTTATTAGCGACCTTAGAACGCCATCAGACAGAGCTCACATGTAGCGTTAGGCGGAAACTGACTTTCAAAAGTGATTGTTTTTTAGGTGTGTACTTATAGATTGTGACACGACTGTTACGCTGCTTCAAACCAGAACATTGTATCTCTTCTCGTTCCGAAGTTATTAGCGACCTTAGAACGCCATCAGACAGAGCTCACATGTAGCGTTAGGCGGAAACTGACTTTCAAAAGTGATTGTTTTTTAGGTGTGTACTTATAGATTGTGACACGACTGTTACGCTGCTTCAAACCAGAACATTGTATCTCTTCTCGTTCCGAAGTTATTAGCGACCTTAGAACGCCATAAGACAGAGCTCACATGTAGCGTTAGGCGGAAACTGACTTTCAAAAGTGATTGTTTTTTAGGTGTGTACTTATAGATTGTGACACGACTGTTACGCTGCTTCAAACCAGAACATTGTATCTCTTCTCGTTCCGAAGTTATTAGCGACCTTAGAACGCCATCAGACAGAGCTCACATGTAGCGTTAGGCGGAAACTGACTTTCAAAAGTGATTGTTTTTTAGGTGTGTACTTATAGATTGTGACACGACTGTTACGCTGCTTCAAACCAGAACATTGTATCTCTTCTCGTTCCGAAGTTATTAGCGACCTTAGAACGCCATAAGACAGAGCTCACATGTAGCGTTAGGCGGAAACTGACTTTCAAAAGTGATTGTTTTTTAGGTGTGTACTTATAGATTGTGACACGACTGTTACGCTGCTTCAAACCAGAACATTGTATCTCTTCTCGTTCCGAAGTTATTAGCGACCTTAGAACGCCATAAGACAGAGCTCACATGTAGCGTTAGGCGGAAACTGACTTTCAAAAGTGATTGTTTTTTAGGTGTGTACTTATAGATTGTGACACGACTGTTACGCTGCTTCAAACCAGAACATTGTATCTCTTCTCGTTCCGAAGTTATTAGCGACCTTAGAACGCCATAAGACAGAGCTCACATGTAGCGTTAGGCGGAAACTGACTTTCAAAAGTGATTGTTTTTTAGGTGTGTACTTATAGATTGTGACACGACTGTTACGCTGCTTCAAACCAGAACATTGTATCTCTTCTCGTTCCGAAGTTATTAGCGACCTTAGAACGCCATAAGACAGAGCTCACATGTAGCGTTAGGCGGAAACTGACTTTCAAAAGTGATTGTTTTTTAGGTGTGTACTTATAGATTGTGACACGACTGTTACGCTGCTTCAAACCAGAACATTGTATCTCTTCTCGTTCCGAAGTTATTAGCGACCTTAGAACGCCATAAGACAGAGCTCACATGTAGCGTTAGGCGGAAACTGACTTTCAAAAGTGATTGTTTTTTAGGTGTGTACTTATAGATTGTGACACGACTGTTACGCTGCTTCAAACCAGAACATTGTATCTCTTCTCGTTCCGAAGTTATTAGCGACCTTAGAACGCCATAAGACAGAGCTCACATGTAGCGTTAGGCGGAAACTGACTTTCAAAAGTGATTGTTTTTTAGGTGTGTACTTATAGATTGTGACACGACTGTTACGCTGCTTCAAACCAGAACATTGTATCTCTTCTCGTTCCGAAGTTATTAGCGACCTTAGAACGCCATAAGACAGAGCTCACATGTAGCGTTAGGCGGAAACTGACTTTCAAAAGTGATTGTTTTTTAGGTGTGTACTTATAGATTGTGACACGACTGTTACGCTGCTTCAAACCAGAACATTGTATCTCTTCTCGTTCCGAAGTTATTAGCGACCTTAGAACGCCATCAGACAGAGCTCACATGTAGCGTTAGGCGGAAACTGACTTTCAAAAGTGATTGTTTTTTAGGTGTGTACTTATAGATTGTGACACGACTGTTACGCTGCTTCAAACCAGAACATTGTATCTCTTCTCGTTCCGAAGTTATTAGCGACCTTAGAACGCCATAAGACAGAGCTCACATGTAGCGTTAGGCGGAAACTGACTTTCAAAAGTGATTGTTTTTTAGGTGTGTACTTATAGATTGTGACACGACTGTTACGCTGCTTCAAACCAGAACATTGTATCTCTTCTCGTTCCGAAGTTATTAGCGACCTTAGAACGCCATAAGACAGAGCTCACATGTAGCGTTAGGCGGAAACTGACTTTCAAAAGTGATTGTTTTTTAGGTGTGTACTTATAGATTGTGACACGACTGTTACGCTGCTTCAAACCAGAATATTGTATCTCTTCTCGTTCCGAAGTTATTAGCGACCTTAGAACGCCATAAGACAGAGCTCACATGTAGCGTTAGGCGGAAACTGACTTTCAAAAGTGATTGTTTTTTAGGTGTGTACTTATAGATTGTGACACGACTGTTACGCTGCTTCAAACCGGAACATTGTATCTTACGCTGCTTCAAACCAGAACATTGTATCTCTTCTCGTTCCGAAGTTATTAGCAACCTTAGAACGCCATAAGACAGAGCTCACATGTAGCGTTAGGCGGAAACTGACTTTCAAAAGTGATTGTTTTTTAGGTGTGTACTTATAGATTGTGACACGACTGTTACGCTGCTTCAAACCAGAACATTGTATCTCTTCTCGTTCCGAAGTTATTAGCAACCTTAGAACGCCATAAGACAGAGCTCACATGTAGCGTTAGGCGGAAACTGACTTTCAAAAGTGATTGTTTTTTAGGTGTGTACTTATAGATTGTGACACGACTGTTACGCTGCTTCAAACCAGAACATTGTATCTCTTCTCGTTCCGAAGTTATTAGCAACCTTAGAACGCCATAAGACAGAGCTCACATGTAGCGTTAGGCGGAAACTGACTTTCAAAAGTGATTGTTTTTTAGGTGTGTACTTATAGATTGTGACACGACTGTTACGCTGCTTCAAACCAGAACATTGTATCTCTTCTCGTTCCGAAGTTATTAGCAACCTTAGAACGCCATAAGACAGAGCTCACATGTAGCGTTAGGCGGAAACTGACTTTCAAAAGTGATTGTTTTTTAGGTGTGTACTTATAGATTGTGACACGACTGTTACGCTGCTTCAAACCAGAACATTGTATCTCTTCTCGTTCCGAAGTTATTAGCAACCTTAGAACGCCATAAGACAGAGCTCACATGTAGCGTTAGGCGGAAACTGACTTTCAAAAGTGATTGTTTTTTAGGTGTGTACTTATAGATTGTGACACGACTGTTACGCTGCTTCAAACCAGAACATTGTATCTCTTCTCGTTCCGAAGTTATTAGCAACCTTAGAACGCCATAAGACAGAGCTCACATGTAGCGTTAGGCGGAAACTGACTTTCAAAAGTGATTGTTTTTTAGGTGTGTACTTATAGATTGTGACACGACTGTTACGCTGCTTCAAACCAGAACATTGTATCTCTTCTCGTTCCGAAGTTATTAGCAACCTTAGAACGCCATAAGACAGAGCTCACATGTAGCGTTAGGCGGAAACTGACTTTCAAAAGTGATTGTTTTTTAGGTGTGTACTTATAGATTGTGACACGACTGTTACGCTGCTTCAAACCAGAACATTGTATCTCTTCTCGTTCCGAAGTTATTAGCAACCTTAGAACGCCATAAGACAGAGCTCACATGTAGCGTTAGGCGGAAACTGACTTTCAAAAGTGATTGTTTTTTAGGTGTGTACTTATAGATTGTGACACGACTGTTACGCTGCTTCAAACCAGAACATTGTATCTCTTCTCGTTCCGAAGTTATTAGCAACCTTAGAACGCCATAAGACAGAGCTCACATGTAGCGTTAGGCGGAAACTGACTTTCAAAAGTGATTGTTTTTTAGGTGTGTACTTATAGATTGTGACACGACTGTTACGCTGCTTCAAACCAGAACATTGTATCTCTTCTCGTTCCGAAGTTATTAGCAACCTTAGAACGCCATAAGACAGAGCTCACATGTAGCGTTAGGCGGAAACTGACTTTCAAAAGTGATTGTTTTTTAGGTGTGTACTTATAGATTGTGACACGACTGTTACGCTGCTTCAAACCAGAACATTGTATCTCTTCTCGTTCCGAAGTTATTAGCAACCTTAGAACGCCATAAGACAGAGCTCACATGTAGCGTTAGGCGGAAACTGACTTTCAAAAGTGATTGTTTTTTAGGTGTGTACTTATAGATTGTGACACGACTGTTACGCTGCTTCAAACCAGAACATTGTATCTCTTCTCGTTCCGAAGTTATTAGCAACCTTAGAACGCCATAAGACAGAGCTCACATGTAGCGTTAGGCGGAAACTGACTTTCAAAAGTGATTGTTTTTTAGGTGTGTACTTATAGATTGTGACACGACTGTTACGCTGCTTCAAACCAGAACATTGTATCTCTTCTCGTTCCGAAGTTATTAGCAACCTTAGAACGCCATAAGACAGAGCTCACATGTAGCGTTAGGCGGAAACTGACTTTCAAAAGTGATTGTTTTTTAGGTGTGTACTTATAGATTGTGACACGACTGTTACGCTGCTTCAAACCAGAACATTGTATCTCTTCTCGTTCCGAAGTTATTAGCAACCTTAGAACGCCATAAGACAGAGCTCACATGTAGCGTTAGGCGGAAACTGACTTTCAAAAGTGATTGTTTTTTAGGTGTGTACTTATAGATTGTGACACGACTGTTACGCTGCTTCAAACCAGAACATTGTATCTCTTCTCGTTCCGAAGTTATTAGCAACCTTAGAACGCCATAAGACAGAGCTCACATGTAGCGTTAGGCGGAAACTGACTTTCAAAAGTGATTGTTTTTTAGGTGTGTACTTATAGATTGTGACACGACTGTTACGCTGCTTCAAACCAGAACATTGTATCTCTTCTCGTTCCGAAGTTATTAGCAACCTTAGAACGCCATAAGACAGAGCTCACATGTAGCGTTAGGCGGAAACTGACTTTCAAAAGTGATTGTTTTTTAGGTGTGTACTTATAGATTGTGACACGACTGTTACGCTGCTTCAAACCAGAACATTGTATCTCTTCTCGTTCCGAAGTTATTAGCAACCTTAGAACGCCATAAGACAGAGCTCACATGTAGCGTTAGGCGGAAACTGACTTTCAAAAGTGATTGTTTTTTAGGTGTGTACTTATAGATTGTGACACGACTGTTACGCTGCTTCAAACCAGAACATTGTATCTCTTCTCGTTCCGAAGTTATTAGCAACCTTAGAACGCCATAAGACAGAGCTCACATGTAGCGTTAGGCGGAAACTGACTTTCAAAAGTGATTGTTTTTTAGGTGTGTACTTATAGATTGTGACACGACTGTTACGCTGCTTCAAACCAGAACATTGTATCTCTTCTCGTTCCGAAGTTATTAGCAACCTTAGAACGCCATAAGACAGAGCTCACATGTAGCGTTAGGCGGAAACTGACTTTCAAAAGTGATTGTTTTTTAGGTGTGTACTTATAGATTGTGACACGACTGTTACGCTGCTTCAAACCAGAACATTGTATCTCTTCTCGTTCCGAAGTTATTAGCAACCTTAGAACGCCATAAGACAGAGCTCACATGTAGCGTTAGGCGGAAACTGACTTTCAAAAGTGATTGTTTTTTAGGTGTGTACTTATAGATTGTGACACGACTGTTACGCTGCTTCAAACCAGAACATTGTATCTCTTCTCGTTCCGAAGTTATTAGCAACCTTAGAACGCCATAAGACAGAGCTCACATGTAGCGTTAGGCGGAAACTGACTTTCAAAAGTGATTGTTTTTTAGGTGTGTACTTATAGATTGTGACACGACTGTTACGCTGCTTCAAACCAGAACATTGTATCTCTTCTCGTTCCGAAGTTATTAGCAACCTTAGAACGCCATAAGACAGAGCTCACATGTAGCGTTAGGCGGAAACTGACTTTCAAAAGTGATTGTTTTTTAGGTGTGTACTTATAGATTGTGACACGACTGTTACGCTGCTTCAAACCAGAACATTGTATCTCTTCTCGTTCCGAAGTTATTAGCAACCTTAGAACGCCATAAGACAGAGCCCACATGTAGCGTTAGGCGGAAACTGACTTTCAAAAGTGATTGTTTTTTAGGTGTGTACTTATAGATTGTGACACGACTGTTACGCTGCTTCAAACCAGAACATTGTATCTCTTCTCGTTCCGAAGTTATTAGCGACCTTAGAACGCCATAAGACAGAGCTCACATGTAGCGTTAGGCGGAAACTGACTTTCAAAAGTGATTGTTTTTTAGGTGTGTACTTATAGATTGTGACACGACTGTTACGCTGCTTCAAACCAGAACATTGTATCTCTTCTCGTTCCGAAGTTATTAGCGACCTTAGAACGCCATAAGACAGAGCTCACATGTAGCGTTAGGCGGAAACTGACTTTCAAAAGTGATTGTTTTTTAGGTGTGTACTTATAGATTGTGACACGACTGTTACGCTGCTTCAAACCAGAACATTGTATCTCTTCTCGTTCCGAAGTTATTAGCGACCTTAGAACGCCATCAGACAGAGCTCACATGTAGCGTTAGGCGGAAACTGACTTTCAAAAGTGATTGTTTTTTAGGTGTGTACTTATAGATTGTGACACGACTGTTACGCTGCTTCAAACCAGAACATTGTATCTCTTCTCGTTCCGAAGTTATTAGCAACCTTAGAACGCCATAAGACAGAGCTCACATGTAGCGTTAGGCGGAAACTGACTTTCAAAAGTGATTGTTTTTTAGGTGTGTACTTATAGATTGTGACACGACTGTTACGCTGCTTCAAACCAGAACATTGTATCTCTTCTCGTTCCGAAGTTATTAGCGACCTTAGAACGCCATCAGACAGAGCTCACATGTAGCGTTAGGCGGAAACTGACTTTCAAAAGTGATTGTTTTTTAGGTGTGTACTTATAGATTGTGACACGACTGTTACGCTGCTTCAAACCAGAACATTGTATCTCTTCTCGTTCCGAAGTTATTAGCGACCTTAGAACGCCATCAGACAGAGCTCACATGTAGCGTTAGGCGGAAACTGACTTTCAAAAGTGATTGTTTTTTAGGTGTGTACTTATAGATTGTGACACGACTGTTACGCTGCTTCAAACCAGAACATTGTATCTCTTCTCGTTCCGAAGTTATTAGCGACCTTAGAACGCCATAAGACAGAGCTCACATGTAGCGTTAGGCGGAAACTGACTTTCAAAAGTGATTGTTTTTTAGGTGTGTACTTATAGATTGTGACACGACTGTTACGCTGCTTCAAACCAGAACATTGTATCTCTTCTCGTTCCGAAGTTATTAGCGACCTTAGAACGCCATAAGACAGAGCTCACATGTAGCGTTAGGCGGAAACTGACTTTCAAAAGTGATTGTTTTTTAGGTGTGTACTTATAGATTGTGACACGACTGTTACGCTGCTTCAAACCAGAACATTGTATCTCTTCTCGTTCCGAAGTTATTAGCGACCTTAGAACGCCATAAGACAGAGCTCACATGTAGCGTTAGTCGGAAACTGACTTTCAAAAGTGATTGTTTTTTAGGTGTGTACTTATAGATTGTGACACGACTGTTACGCTGCTTCAAACCAGAACATTGTATCTCTTCTCGTTCCGAGGTTATTAGCGACCTTAGAACGCCATCAGGCAGAGCTCACATGTAGCGTTAGTCGGAAACTGACTTTCAAAAGTGATTGTTTTTTAGGTGTGTACTTATAGATTGTGACACGACTGTTACGCTGCTTCAAACCAGAACATTGTATCTCTTCTCGTTCCGAAGTTATTAGCGACCTTAGAACGCCATCAGGCAGAGCTCACATGTAGCGTTAGTCGGAAACTGACTTTCAAAAGTGATTGTTTTTTAGGTGTGTACTTATAGATTGTGACACGACTGTTACGCTGCTTCAAACCAGAACATTGTATCTCTTCTCGTTCCGAAGTTATTAGCGACCTTAGAACGCCATCAGACAGAGCTCACATGTAGCGTTAGTCGGAAACTGACTTTCAAAAGTGATTGTTTTTTAGGTGTGTGCTTATAGATTGTGACACGACTGTTACGCTGCTTCAAACCAGAACATTGTACCTCCCTTATTAGATTGTGACACGGCTGTTACTCTGTACTTATAGATTGTGACACGACTGTTACGCTGCTTCAAACCAGAACATTGTATCTCTTCTCGTTCCGAAGTTATTAGCGACCTTAGAACGCCATCAGACAGAGCTCACATGTAGCGTTAGGCGGAAACTGACTTTCAAAAGTGATTGTTTTTTAGGTGTGTACTTATAGATTGTGACACGACTGTTACGCTGCTTCAAACCAGAACATTGTATCTCTTCTCGTTCCGAAGTTATTAGCGACCTTAGAACGCCATCAGACAGAGCTCACATGTAGCGTTAGGCGGAAACTGACTTTCAAAAGTGATTGTTTTTTAGGTGTGTACTTATAGATTGTGACACGACTGTTACGCTGCTTCAAACCAGAACATTGTATCTCTTCTCGTTCCGAAGTTATTAGCGACCTTAGAACGCCATCAGACAGAGCTCACATGTAGCGTTAGGCGGAAACTGACTTTCAAAAGTGATTGTTTTTTAGGTGTGTACTTATAGATTGTGACACGACTGTTACGCTGCTTCAAACCAGAACATTGTATCTCTTCTCGTTCCGAAGTTATTAGCGACCTTAGAACGCCATCAGACAGAGCTCACATGTAGCGTTAGGCGGAAACTGACTTTCAAAAGTGATTGTTTTTTAGGTGTGTACTTATAGATTGTGACACGACTGTTACGCTGCTTCAAACCAGAACATTGTATCTCTTCTCGTTCCGAAGTTATTAGCGACCTTAGAACGCCATAAGACAGAGCTCACATGTAGCGTTAGGCGGAAACTGACTTTCAAAAGTGATTGTTTTTTAGGTGTGTACTTATAGATTGTGACACGACTGTTACGCTGCTTCAAACCAGAACATTGTATCTCTTCTCGTTCCGAAGTTATTAGCGACCTTAGAACGCCATAAGACAGAGCTCACATGTAGCGTTAGGCGGAAACTGACTTTCAAAAGTGATTGTTTTTTAGGTGTGTACTTATAGATTGTGACACGACTGTTACGCTGCTTCAAACCAGAACATTGTATCTCTTCTCGTTCCGAAGTTATTAGCGACCTTAGAACGCCATAAGACAGAGCTCACATGTAGCGTTAGGCGGAAACTGACTTTCAAAAGTGATTGTTTTTTAGGTGTGTACTTATAGATTGTGACACGACTGTTACGCTGCTTCAAACCAGAACATTGTATCTCTTCTCGTTCCGAAGTTATTAGCGACCTTAGAACGCCATAAGACAGAGCTCACATGTAGCGTTAGGCGGAAACTGACTTTCAAAAGTGATTGTTTTTTAGGTGTGTACTTATAGATTGTGACACGACTGTTACGCTGCTTCAAACCAGAACATTGTATCTCTTCTCGTTCCGAAGTTATTAGCGACCTTAGAACGCCATCAGACAGAGCTCACATGTAGCGTTAGGCGGAAACTGACTTTCAAAAGTGATTGTTTTTTAGGTGTGTACTTATAGATTGTGACACGACTGTTACGCTGCTTCAAACCAGAACATTGTATCTCTTCTCGTTCCGAAGTTATTAGCGACCTTAGAACGCCATCAGACAGAGCTCACATGTAGCGTTAGGCGGAAACTGACTTTCAAAAGTGATTGTTTTTTAGGTGTGTACTTATAGATTGTGACACGACTGTTACGCTGCTTCAAACCAGAACATTGTATCTCTTCTCGTTCCGAAGTTATTAGCGACCTTAGAACGCCATCAGACAGAGCTCACATGTAGCGTTAGGCGGAAACTGACTTTCAAAAGTGATTGTTTTTTAGGTGTGTACTTATAGATTGTGACACGACTGTTACGCTGCTTCAAACCAGAACATTGTATCTCTTCTCGTTCCGAAGTTATTAGCGACCTTAGAACGCCATCAGACAGAGCTCACATGTAGCGTTAGGCGGAAACTGACTTTCAAAAGTGATTGTTTTTTAGGTGTGTACTTATAGATTGTGACACGACTGTTACGCTGCTTCAAACCAGAAGATTGTATCTCTTCTCGTTCCGAAGTTATTAGCGACCTTAGAACGCCATCAGACAGAGCTCACATGTAGCGTTAGGCGGAAACTGACTTTCAAAAGTGATTGTTTTTTAGGTGTGTACTTATAGATTGTGACACGACTGTTACGCTGCTTCAAACCAGAACATTGTATCTCTTCTCGTTCCGAAGTTATTAGCGACCTTAGAACGCCATCAGACAGAGCTCACATGTAGCGTTAGGCGGAAACTGACTTTCAAAAGTGATTGTTTTTTAGGTGTGTACTTATAGATTGTGACACGACTGTTACGCTGCTTCAAACCAGAACATTGTATCTCTTCTCGTTCCGAAGTTATTAGCGACCTTAGAACGCCATCAGACAGAGCTCACATGTAGCGTTAGGCGGAAACTGACTTTCAAAAGTGATTGTTTTTTAGGTGTGTACTTATAGATTGTGACACGACTGTTACGCTGCTTCAAACCAGAACATTGTATCTCTTCTCGTTCCGAAGTTATTAGCGACCTTAGAACGCCATCAGACAGAGCTCACATGTAGCGTTAGGCGGAAACTGACTTTCAAAAGTGATTGTTTTTTAGGTGTGTACTTATAGATTGTGACACGACTGTTACGCTGCTTCAAACCAGAACATTGTATCTCTTCTCGTTCCGAAGTTATTAGCGACCTTAGAACGCCATCAGACAGAGCTCACATGTAGCGTTAGGCGGAAACTGACTTTCAAAAGTGATTGTTTTTTAGGTGTGTACTTATAGATTGTGACACGACTGTTACGCTGCTTCAAACCAGAACATTGTATCTCTTCTCGTTCCGAAGTTATTAGCGACCTTAGAACGCCATCAGACAGAGCTCACATGTAGCGTTAGGCGGAAACTGACTTTCAAAAGTGATTGTTTTTTAGGTGTGTACTTATAGATTGTGACACGACTGTTACGCTGCTTCAAACCAGAACATTGTATCTCTTCTCGTTCCGAAGTTATTAGCGACCTTAGAACGCCATCAGACAGAGCTCACATGTAGCGTTAGGCGGAAACTGACTTTCAAAAGTGATTGTTTTTTAGGTGTGTACTTATAGATTGTGACACGACTGTTACGCTGCTTCAAACCAGAACATTGTATCTCTTCTCGTTCCGAAGTTATTAGCGACCTTAGAACGCCATCAGACAGAGCTCACATGTAGCGTTAGGCGGAAACTGACTTTCAAAAGTGATTGTTTTTTAGGTGTGTACTTATAGATTGTGACACGACTGTTACGCTGCTTCAAACCAGAACATTGTATCTCTTCTCGTTCCGAAGTTATTAGCGACCTTAGAACGCCATCAGACAGAGCTCACATGTAGCGTTAGGCGGAAACTGACTTTCAAAAGTGATTGTTTTTTAGGTGTGTACTTATAGATTGTGACACGACTGTTACGCTGCTTCAAACCAGAACATTGTATCTCTTCTCGTTCCGAAGTTATTAGCGACCTTAGAACGCCATCAGACAGAGCTCACATGTAGCGTTAGGCGGAAACTGACTTTCAAAAGTGATTGTTTTTTAGGTGTGTACTTATAGATTGTGACACGACTGTTACGCTGCTTCAAACCAGAACATTGTATCTCTTCTCGTTCCGAAGTTATTAGCGACCTTAGAACGCCATCAGACAGAGCTCACATGTAGCGTTAGGCGGAAACTGACTTTCAAAAGTGATTGTTTTTTAGGTGTGTACTTATAGATTGTGACACGACTGTTACGCTGCTTCAAACCAGAACATTGTATCTCTTCTCGTTCCGAAGTTATTAGCGACCTTAGAACGCCATCAGACAGAGCTCACATGTAGCGTTAGGCGGAAACTGACTTTCAAAAGTGATTGTTTTTTAGGTGTGTACTTATAGATTGTGACACGACTGTTACGCTGCTTCAAACCAGAACATTGTATCTCTTCTCGTTCCGAAGTTATTAGCGACCTTAGAACGCCATCAGACAGAGCTCACATGTAGCGTTAGGCGGAAACTGACTTTCAAAAGTGATTGTTTTTTAGGTGTGTACTTATAGATTGTGACACGACTGTTACGCTGCTTCAAACCAGAACATTGTATCTCTTCTCGTTCCGAAGTTATTAGCGACCTTAGAACGCCATCAGACAGAGCTCACATGTAGCGTTAGGCGGAAACTGACTTTCAAAAGTGATTGTTTTTTAGGTGTGTACTTATAGATTGTGACACGACTGTTACGCTGCTTCAAACCAGAACATTGTATCTCTTCTCGTTCCGAAGTTATTAGCGACCTTAGAACGCCATCAGACAGAGCTCACATGTAGCGTTAGGCGGAAACTGACTTTCAAAAGTGATTGTTTTTTAGGTGTGTACTTATAGATTGTGACACGACTGTTACGCTGCTTCAAACCAGAACATTGTATCTCTTCTCGTTCCGAAGTTATTAGCGACCTTAGAACGCCATCAGACAGAGCTCACATGTAGCGTTAGGCGGAAACTGACTTTCAAAAGTGATTGTTTTTTAGGTGTGTACTTATAGATTGTGACACGACTGTTACGCTGCTTCAAACCAGAACATTGTATCTCTTCTCGTTCCGAAGTTATTAGCGACCTTAGAACGCCATCAGACAGAGCTCACATGTAGCGTTAGGCGGAAACTGACTTTCAAAAGTGATTGTTTTTTAGGTGTGTACTTATAGATTGTGACACGACTGTTACGCTGCTTCAAACCAGAACATTGTATCTCTTCTCGTTCCGAAGTTATTAGCGACCTTAGAACGCCATCAGACAGAGCTCACATGTAGCGTTAGGCGGAAACTGACTTTCAAAAGTGATTGTTTTTTAGGTGTGTACTTATAGATTGTGACACGACTGTTACGCTGCTTCAAACCAGAACATTGTATCTCTTCGTTCCGAAGTTATTAGCGACCTTAGAACGCCATCAGACAGAGCTCACATGTAGCGTTAGGCGGAAACTGACTTTCAAAAGTGATTGTTTTTTAGGTGTGTACTTATAGATTGTGACACGACTGTTACGCTGCTTCAAACCAGAACATTGTATCTCTTCTCGTTCCGAAGTTATTAGCGACCTTAGAACGCCATCAGACAGAGCTCACATGTAGCGTTAGGCGGAAACTGACTTTCAAAAGTGATTGTTTTTTAGGTGTGTACTTATAGATTGTGACACGACTGTTACGCTGCTTCAAACCAGAACATTGTATCTCTTCTCGTTCCGAAGTTATTAGCGACCTTAGAACGCCATCAGACAGAGCTCACATGTAGCGTTAGGCGGAAACTGACTTTCAAAAGTGATTGTTTTTTAGGTGTGTACTTATAGATTGTGACACGACTGTTACGCTGCTTCAAACCAGAACATTGTATCTCTTCTCGTACGTTCCGAAGTTATTAGCGACTTTAGAACGCCATAAGACAGAGCTCACATGTAGCGTTAGGCGGAAACTGACTTTCAAAAGTGATTGTTTTTTAGGTGTGTACTTATAGATTGTGACACGACTGTTACGCTGCTTCAAACCAGAACATTGTATCTCTTCTCGTTCCGAAGTTATTAGCGACTTTAGAACGCCATCAGACAGAGCTCACATGTAGCGTTAGGCGGAAACTGACTTTCAAAAGTGATTGTTTTTTAGGTGTGTACTTATAGATTGTGACACGACTGTTACGCTGCTTCAAACCAGAACATTGTATCTCTTCTCGTTCCGAAGTTATTAGCGACTTTAGAACGCCATAAGACAGAGCTCACATGTAGCGTTAGGCGGAAACTGACTTTCAAAAGTGATTGTTTTTTAGGTGTGTACTTATAGATTGTGACACGACTGTTACGCTGCTTCAAACCAGAACATTGTATCTCTTCTCGTTCCGAAGTTATTAGCGACTTTAGAACGCCATAAGACAGAGCTCACATGTAGCGTTAGGCGGAAACTGACTTTCAAAAGTGATTGTTTTTTAGGTGTGTACTTATAGATTGTGACACGACTGTTACGCTGCTTCAAACCAGAACATTGTATCTCTTCTCGTTCCGAAGTTATTAGCGACTTTAGAACGCCATAAGACAGAGCTCACATGTAGCGTTAGGCGGAAACTGACTTTCAAAAGTGATTGTTTTTTAGGTGTGTACTTATAGATTGTGACACGACTGTTACGCTGCTTCAAACCAGAACATTGTATCTCTTCTCGTTCCGAAGTTATTAGCGACCTTAGAACGCCATAAGACAGAGCTCACATGTAGCGTTAGGCGGAAACTGACTTTCAAAAGTGATTGTTTTTTAGGTGTGTACTTATAGATTGTGACACGACTGTTACGCTGCTTCAAACCAGAACATTGTATCTCTTCTCGTTCCGAAGTTATTAGCGACCTTAGAACGCCATCAGACAGAGCTCACATGTAGCGTTAGGCGGAAACTGACTTTCAAAAGTGATTGTTTTTTAGGTGTGTACTTATAGATTGTGACACGACTGTTACGCTGCTTCAAACCAGAACATTGTATCTCTTCTCGTTCCGAAGTTATTAGCGACTTTAGAACGCCATAAGACAGAGCTCACATGTAGCGTTAGGCGGAAACTGACTTTCAAAAGTGATTGTTTTTTAGGTGTGTACTTATAGATTGTGACACGACTGTTACGCTGCTTCAAACCAGAACATTGTATCTCTTCTCGTTCCGAAGTTATTAGCGACTTTAGAACGCCATAAGACAGAGCTCACATGTAGCGTTAGGCGGAAACTGACTTTCAAAAGTGATTGTTTTTTAGGTGTGTACTTATAGATTGTGACACGACTGTTACGCTGCTTCAAACCAGAACATTGTATCTCTTCTCGTTCCGAAGTTATTAGCGACTTTAGAACGCCATAAGACAGAGCTCACATGTAGCGTTAGGCGGAAACTGACTTTCAAAAGTGATTGTTTTTTAGGTGTGTACTTATAGATTGTGACACGACTGTTACGCTGCTTCAAACCAGAACATTGTATCTCTTCTCGTTCCGAAGTTATTAGCGACCTTAGAACGCCATAAGACAGAGCTCACATGTAGCGTTAGGCGGAAACTGACTTTCAAAAGTGATTGTTTTTTAGGTGTGTACTTATAGATTGTGACACGACTGTTACGCTGCTTCAAACCAGAACATTGTATCTCTTCTCGTTCCGAAGTTATTAGCGACCTTAGAACGCCATAAGACAGAGCTCACATGTAGCGTTAGGCGGAAACTGACTTTCAAAAGTGATTGTTTTTTAGGTGTGTACTTATAGATTGTGACACGACTGTTACGCTGCTTCAAACCAGAACATTGTATCTCTTCTCGTTCCGAAGTTATTAGCGACTTTAGAACGCCATAAGACAGAGCTCACATGTAGCGTTAGGCGGAAACTGACTTTCAAAAGTGATTGTTTTTTAGGTGTGTACTTATAGATTGTGACACGACTGTTACGCTGCTTCAAACCAGAACATTGTATCTCTTCTCGTTCCGAAGTTATTAGCGACCTTAGAACGCCATAAGACAGAGCTCACATGTAGCGTTAGGCGGAAACTGACTTTCAAAAGTGATTGTTTTTTAGGTGTGTACTTATAGATTGTGACACGACTGTTACGCTGCTTCAAACCAGAACATTGTATCTCTTCTCGTTCCGAAGTTATTAGCGACTTTAGAACGCCATAAGACAGAGCTCACATGTAGCGTTAGGCGGAAACTGACTTTCAAAAGTGATTGTTTTTTAGGTGTGTACTTATAGATTGTGACACGACTGTTACGCTGCTTCAAACCAGAACATTGTATCTCTTCTCGTTCCGAAGTTATTAGCGACTTTAGAACGCCATAAGACAGAGCTCACATGTAGCGTTAGGCGGAAACTGACTTTCAAAAGTGATTGTTTTTTAGGTGTGTACTTATAGATTGTGACACGACTGTTACGCTGCTTCAAACCAGAACATTGTATCTCTTCTCGTTCCGAAGTTATTAGCGACCTTAGAACGCCATAAGACAGAGCTCACATGTAGCGTTAGGCGGAAACTGACTTTCAAAAGTGATTGTTTTTTAGGTGTGTACTTATAGATTGTGACACGACTGTTACGCTGCTTCAAACCAGAACATTGTATCTCTTCTCGTTCCGAAGTTATTAGCGACCTTAGAACGCCATAAGACAGAGCTCACATGTAGCGTTAGGCGGAAACTGACTTTCAAAAGTGATTGTTTTTTAGGTGTGTACTTATAGATTGTGACACGACTGTTACGCTGCTTCAAACCAGAACATTGTATCTCTTCTCGTTCCGAAGTTATTAGCGACCTTAGAACGCCATAAGACAGAGCTCACATGTAGCGTTAGGCGGAAACTGACTTTCAAAAGTGATTGTTTTTTAGGTGTGTACTTATAGATTGTGACACGACTGTTACGCTGCTTCAAACCAGAACATTGTATCTCTTCTCGTTCCGAAGTTATTAGCGACTTTAGAACGCCATAAGACAGAGCTCACATGTAGCGTTAGGCGGAAACTGACTTTCAAAAGTGATTGTTTTTTAGGTGTGTACTTATAGATTGTGACACGACTGTTACGCTGCTTCAAACCAGAACATTGTATCTCTTCTCGTTCCGAAGTTATTAGCGACTTTAGAACGCCATAAGACAGAGCTCACATGTAGCGTTAGGCGGAAACTGACTTTCAAAAGTGATTGTTTTTTAGGTGTGTACTTATAGATTGTGACACGACTGTTACGCTGCTTCAAACCAGAACATTGTATCTCTTCTCGTTCCGAAGTTATTAGCGACTTTAGAACGCCATAAGACAGAGCTCACATGTAGCGTTAGGCGGAAACTGACTTTCAAAAGTGATTGTTTTTTAGGTGTGTACTTATAGATTGTGACACGACTGTTACGCTGCTTCAAACCAGAACATTGTATCTCTTCTCGTTCCGAAGTTATTAGCGACTTTAGAACGCCATAAGACAGAGCTCACATGTAGCGTTAGGCGGAAACTGACTTTCAAAAGTGATTGTTTTTTAGGTGTGTACTTATAGATTGTGACACGACTGTTACGCTGCTTCAAACCAGAACATTGTATCTCTTCTCGTTCCGAAGTTATTAGCGACTTTAGAACGCCATAAGACAGAGCTCACATGTAGCGTTAGGCGGAAACTGACTTTCAAAAGTGATTGTTTTTTAGGTGTGTACTTATAGATTGTGACACGACTGTTACGCTGCTTCAAACCAGAACATTGTATCTCTTCTCGTTCCGAAGTTATTAGCGACTTTAGAACGCCATAAGACAGAGCTCACATGTAGCGTTAGGCGGAAACTGACTTTCAAAAGTGATTGTTTTTTAGGTGTGTACTTATAGATTGTGACACGACTGTTACGCTGCTTCAAACCAGAACATTGTATCTCTTCTCGTTCCGAAGTTATTAGCGACTTTAGAACGCCATAAGACAGAGCTCACATGTAGCGTTAGGCGGAAACTGACTTTCAAAAGTGATTGTTTTTTAGGTGTGTACTTATAGATTGTGACACGACTGTTACGCTGCTTCAAACCAGAACATTGTATCTCTTCTCGTTCCGAAGTTATTAGCGACTTTAGAACGCCATAAGACAGAGCTCACATGTAGCGTTAGGCGGAAACTGACTTTCAAAAGTGATTGTTTTTTAGGTGTGTACTTATAGATTGTGACACGACTGTTACGCTGCTTCAAACCAGAACATTGTATCTCTTCTCGTTCCGAAGTTATTAGCGACCTTAGAACGCCATAAGACAGAGCTCACATGTAGCGTTAGGCGGAAACTGACTTTCAAAAGTGATTGTTTTTTAGGTGTGTACTTATAGATTGTGACACGACTGTTACGCTGCTTCAAACCAGAACATTGTATCTCTTCTCGTTCCGAAGTTATTAGCGACCTTAGAACGCCATAAGACAGAGCTCACATGTAGCGTTAGGCGGAAACTGACTTTCAAAAGTGATTGTTTTTTAGGTGTGTACTTATAGATTGTGACACGACTGTTACGCTGCTTCAAACCAGAACATTGTATCTCTTCTCGTTCCGAAGTTATTAGCGATTAGCCATACAGAGCTCACATGTAGCGTTAGGCGGAAACTGACTTTCAAAAGTGCCATAAGACAGAGCTGTTACATGTTCAGAACGTCTAGTTATTAGCGGAAACTGACTTTCAAAAGTGATTGTTTTTTAGGTGTGTACTTATAGATTGTGACACGACTGTTACGCTGCTTCAAACCAGAACATTGTATCTCTTCTCGTTCCGAAGTTATTAGCGACTTTAGAACGCCATAAGACAGAGCTCACATGTAGCGTTAGGCGGAAACTGACTTTCAAAAGTGATTGTTTTTTAGGTGTGTACTTATAGATTGTGACACGACTGTTACGCTGCTTCAAACCAGAACATTGTATCTCTTCTCGTTCCGAAGTTATTAGCGACTTTAGAACGCCATAAGACAGAGCTCACATGTAGCGTTAGGCGGAAACTGACTTTCAAAAGTGATTGTTTTTTAGGTGTGTACTTATAGATTGTGACACGACTGTTACGCTGCTTCAAACCAGAACATTGTATCTCTTCTCGTTCCGAAGTTATTAGCGACTTTAGAACGCCATAAGACAGAGCTCACATGTAGCGTTAGGCGGAAACTGACTTTCAAAAGTGATTGTTTTTTAGGTGTGTACTTATAGATTGTGACACGACTGTTACGCTGCTTCAAACCAGAACATTGTATCTCTTCTCGTTCCGAAGTTATTAGCGACTTTAGAACGCCATAAGACAGAGCTCACATGTAGCGTTAGGCGGAAACTGACTTTCAAAAGTGATTGTTTTTTAGGTGTGTACTTATAGATTGTGACACGACTGTTACGCTGCTTCAAACCAGAACATTGTATCTCTTCTCGTTCCGAAGTTATTAGCGACTTTAGAACGCCATAAGACAGAGCTCACATGTAGCGTTAGGCGGAAACTGACTTTCAAAAGTGATTGTTTTTTAGGTGTGTACTTATAGATTGTGACACGACTGTTACGCTGCTTCAAACCAGAACATTGTATCTCTTCTCGTTCCGAAGTTATTAGCGACTTTAGAACGCCATAAGACAGAGCTCACATGTAGCGTTAGGCGGAAACTGACTTTCAAAAGTGATTGTTTTTTAGGTGTGTACTTATAGATTGTGACACGACTGTTACGCTGCTTCAAACCAGAACATTGTATCTCTTCTCGTTCCGAAGTTATTAGCGACTTTAGAACGCCATAAGACAGAGCTCACATGTAGCGTTAGGCGGAAACTGACTTTCAAAAGTGATTGTTTTTTAGGTGTGTACTTATAGATTGTGACACGACTGTTACGCTGCTTCAAACCAGAACATTGTATCTCTTCTCGTTCCGAAGTTATTAGCGACTTTAGAACGCCATAAGACAGAGCTCACATGTAGCGTTAGGCGGAAACTGACTTTCAAAAGTGATTGTTTTTTAGGTGTGTACTTATAGATTGTGACACGACTGTTACGCTGCTTCAAACCAGAACATTGTATCTCTTCTCGTTCCGAAGTTATTAGCGACTTTAGAACGCCATAAGACAGAGCTCACATGTAGCGTTAGGCGGAAACTGACTTTCAAAAGTGATTGTTTTTTAGGTGTGTACTTATAGATTGTGACACGACTGTTACGCTGCTTCAAACCAGAACATTGTATCTCTTCTCGTTCCGAAGTTATTAGCGACTTTAGAACGCCATAAGACAGAGCTCACATGTAGCGTTAGGCGGAAACTGACTTTCAAAAGTGATTGTTTTTTAGGTGTGTACTTATAGATTGTGACACGACTGTTACGCTGCTTCAAACCAGAACATTGTATCTCTTCTCGTTCCGAAGTTATTAGCGACTTTAGAACGCCATAAGACAGAGCTCACATGTAGCGTTAGGCGGAAACTGACTTTCAAAAGTGATTGTTTTTTAGGTGTGTACTTATAGATTGTGACACGACTGTTACGCTGCTTCAAACCAGAACATTGTATCTCTTCTCGTTCCGAAGTTATTAGCGACCTTAGAACGCCATAAGACAGAGCTCACATGTAGCGTTAGGCGGAAACTGACTTTCAAAAGTGATTGTTTTTTAGGTGTGTACTTATAGATTGTGACACGACTGTTACGCTGCTTCAAACCAGAACATTGTATCTCTTCTCGTTCCGAAGTTATTAGCGACCTTTAGAACGCCATAAGACAGAGCTCACATGTAGCGTTAGGCGGAAACTGACTTTCAAAAGTGATTGTTTTTTAGGTGTGTACTTATAGATTGTGACACGACTGTTACGCTGCTTCAAACCAGAACATTGTATCTCTTCTCGTTCCGAAGTTATTAGCGACCTTAGAACGCCATAAGACAGAGCTCACATGTAGCGTTAGGCGGAAACTGACTTTCAAAAGTGATTGTTTTTTAGGTGTGTACTTATAGATTGTGACACGACTGTTACGCTGCTTCAAACCAGAACATTGTATCTCTTCTCGTTCCGAAGTTATTAGCGACCTTAGAACGCCATAAGACAGAGCTCACATGTAGCGTTAGGCGGAAACTGACTTTCAAAAGTGATTGTTTTTTAGGTGTGTACTTATAGATTGTGACACGACTGTTACGCTGCTTCAAACCAGAACATTGTATCTCTTCTCGTTCCGAAGTTATTAGCGACCTTAGAACGCCATAAGACAGAGCTCACATGTAGCGTTAGGCGGAAACTGACTTTCAAAAGTGATTGTTTTTTAGGTGTGTACTTATAGATTGTGACACGACTGTTACGCTGCTTCAAACCAGAACATTGTATCTCTTCTCGTTCCGAAGTTATTAGCGACCTTAGAACGCCATAAGACAGAGCTCACATGTAGCGTTAGGCGGAAACTGACTTTCAAAAGTGATTGTTTTTTAGGTGTGTACTTATAGATTGTGACACGACTGTTACGCTGCTTCAAACCAGAACATTGTATCTCTTCTCGTTCCGAAGTTATTAGCGACCTTAGAACGCCATAAGACAGAGCTCACATGTAGCGTTAGGCGGAAACTGACTTTCAAAAGTGATTGTTTTTTAGGTGTGTACTTATAGATTGTGACACGACTGTTACGCTGCTTCAAACCAGAACATTGTATCTCTTCTCGTTCCGAAGTTATTAGCGACCTTAGAACGCCATAAGACAGAGCTCACATGTAGCGTTAGGCGGAAACTGACTTTCAAAAGTGATTGTTTTTTAGGTGTGTACTTATAGATTGTGACACGACTGTTACGCTGCTTCAAACCAGAACATTGTATCTCTTCTCGTTCCGAAGTTATTAGCGACCTTAGAACGCCATAAGACAGAGCTCACATGTAGCGTTAGGCGGAAACTGACTTTCAAAAGTGATTGTTTTTTAGGTGTGTACTTATAGATTGTGACACGACTGTTACGCTGCTTCAAACCAGAACATTGTATCTCTTCTCGTTCCGAAGTTATTAGCGACCTTAGAACGCCATAAGACAGAGCTCACATGTAGCGTTAGGCGGAAACTGACTTTCAAAAGTGATTGTTTTTTAGGTGTGTACTTATAGATTGTGACACGACTGTTACGCTGCTTCAAACCAGAACATTGTATCTCTTCTCGTTCCGAAGTTATTAGCGACTTAGAACGCCATAAGACAGAGCTCACATGTAGCGTTAGGCGGAAACTGACTTTCAAAAGTGATTGTTTTTTAGGTGTGTACTTATAGATTGTGACACGACTGTTACGCTGCTTCAAACCAGAACATTGTATCTCTTCTCGTTCCGAAGTTATTAGCGACCTTAGAACGCCATAAGACAGAGCTCACATGTAGCGTTAGGCGGAAACTGACTTTCAAAAGTGATTGTTTTTTAGGTGTGTACTTATAGATTGTGACACGACTGTTACGCTGCTTCAAACCAGAACATTGTATCTCTTCTCGTTCCGAAGTTATTAGCGACCTTAGAACGCCATAAGACAGAGCTCACATGTAGCGTTAGGCGGAAACTGACTTTCAAAAGTGATTGTTTTTTAGGTGTGTACTTATAGATTGTGACACGACTGTTACGCTGCTTCAAACCAGAACATTGTATCTCTTCTCGTTCCGAAGTTATTAGCGACCTTAGAACGCCATAAGACAGAGCTCACATGTAGCGTTAGGCGGAAACTGACTTTCAAAAGTGATTGTTTTTTAGGTGTGTACTTATAGATTGTGACACGACTGTTACGCTGCTTCAAACCAGAACATTGTATCTCTTCTCGTTCCGAAGTTATTAGCGACCTTAGAACGCCATAAGACAGAGCTCACATGTAGCGTTAGGCGGAAACTGACTTTCAAAAGTGATTGTTTTTTAGGTGTGTACTTATAGATTGTGACACGACTGTTACGCTGCTTCAAACCAGAACATTGTATCTCTTCTCGTTCCGAAGTTATTAGCGACCTTAGAACGCCATAAGACAGAGCTCACATGTAGCGTTAGGCGGAAACTGACTTTCAAAAGTGATTGTTTTTTAGGTGTGTACTTATAGATTGTGACACGACTGTTACGCTGCTTCAAACCAGAACATTGTATCTCTTCTCGTTCCGAAGTTATTAGCGACCTTAGAACGCCATAAGACAGAGCTCACATGTAGCGTTAGGCGGAAACTGACTTTCAAAAGTGATTGTTTTTTAGGTGTGTACTTATAGATTGTGACACGACTGTTACGCTGCTTCAAACCAGAACATTGTATCTCTTCTCGTTCCGAAGTTATTAGCGACCTTAGAACGCCATAAGACAGAGCTCACATGTAGCGTTAGGCGGAAACTGACTTTCAAAAGTGATTGTTTTTTAGGTGTGTACTTATAGATTGTGACACGACTGTTACGCTGCTTCAAACCAGAACATTGTATCTCTTCTCGTTCCGAAGTTATTAGCGACCTTAGAACGCCATAAGACAGAGCTCACATGTAGCGTTAGGCGGAAACTGACTTTCAAAAGTGATTGTTTTTTAGGTGTGTACTTATAGATTGTGACACGACTGTTACGCTGCTTCAAACCAGAACATTGTATCTCTTCTCGTTCCGAAGTTATTAGCGACCTTAGAACGCCATAAGACAGAGCTCACATGTAGCGTTAGGCGGAAACTGACTTTCAAAAGTGATTGTTTTTTAGGTGTGTACTTATAGATTGTGACACGACTGTTACGCTGCTTCAAACCAGAACATTGTATCTCTTCTCGTTCCGAAGTTATTAGCGACCTTAGAACGCCATAAGACAGAGCTCACATGTAGCGTTAGGCGGAAACTGACTTTCAAAAGTGATTGTTTTTTAGGTGTGTACTTATAGATTGTGACACGACTGTTACGCTGCTTCAAACCAGAACATTGTATCTCTTCTCGTTCCGAAGTTATTAGCGACCTTAGAACGCCATAAGACAGAGCTCACATGTAGCGTTAGGCGGAAACTGACTTTCAAAAGTGATTGTTTTTTAGGTGTGTACTTATAGATTGTGACACGACTGTTACGCTGCTTCAAACCAGAACATTGTATCTCTTCTCGTTCCGAAGTTATTAGCGACCTTAGAACGCCATAAGACAGAGCTCACATGTAGCGTTAGGCGGAAACTGACTTTCAAAAGTGATTGTTTTTTAGGTGTGTACTTATAGATTGTGACACGACTGTTACGCTGCTTCAAACCAGAACATTGTATCTCTTCTCGTTCCGAAGTTATTAGCGACCTTAGAACGCCATAAGACAGAGCTCACATGTAGCGTTAGGCGGAAACTGACTTTCAAAAGTGATTGTTTTTTAGGTGTGTACTTATAGATTGTGACACGACTGTTACGCTGCTTCAAACCAGAACATTGTATCTCTTCTCGTTCCGAAGTTATTAGCGACCTTAGAACGCCATAAGACAGAGCTCACATGTAGCGTTAGGCGGAAACTGACTTTCAAAAGTGATTGTTTTTTAGGTGTGTACTTATAGATTGTGACACGACTGTTACGCTGCTTCAAACCAGAACATTGTATCTCTTCTCGTTCCGAAGTTATTAGCGACCTTAGAACGCCATAAGACAGAGCTCACATGTAGCGTTAGGCGGAAACTGACTTTCAAAAGTGATTGTTTTTTAGGTGTGTACTTATAGATTGTGACACGACTGTTACGCTGCTTCAAACCAGAACATTGTATCTCTTCTCGTTCCGAAGTTATTAGCGACCTTAGAACGCCATAAGACAGAGCTCACATGTAGCGTTAGGCGGAAACTGACTTTCAAAAGTGATTGTTTTTTAGGTGTGTACTTATAGATTGTGACACGACTGTTACGCTGCTTCAAACCAGAACATTGTATCTCTTCTCGTTCCGAAGTTATTAGCGACCTTAGAACGCCATAAGACAGAGCTCACATGTAGCGTTAGGCGGAAACTGACTTTCAAAAGTGATTGTTTTTTAGGTGTGTACTTATAGATTGTGACACGACTGTTACGCTGCTTCAAACCAGAACATTGTATCTCTTCTCGTTCCGAAGTTATTAGCGACCTTAGAACGCCATAAGACAGAGCTCACATGTAGCGTTAGGCGGAAACTGACTTTCAAAAGTGATTGTTTTTTAGGTGTGTACTTATAGATTGTGACACGACTGTTACGCTGCTTCAAACCAGAACATTGTATCTCTTCTCGTTCCGAAGTTATTAGCGACCTTAGAACGCCATAAGACAGAGCTCACATGTAGCGTTAGGCGGAAACTGACTTTCAAAAGTGATTGTTTTTTAGGTGTGTACTTATAGATTGTGACACGACTGTTACGCTGCTTCAAACCAGAACATTGTATCTCTTCTCGTTCCGAAGTTATTAGCGACCTTAGAACGCCATAAGACAGAGCTCACATGTAGCGTTAGGCGGAAACTGACTTTCAAAAGTGATTGTTTTTTAGGTGTGTACTTATAGATTGTGACACGACTGTTACGCTGCTTCAAACCAGAACATTGTATCTCTTCTCGTTCCGAAGTTATTAGCGACCTTAGAACGCCATAAGACAGAGCTCACATGTAGCGTTAGGCGGAAACTGACTTTCAAAAGTGATTGTTTTTTAGGTGTGTACTTATAGATTGTGACACGACTGTTACGCTGCTTCAAACCAGAACATTGTATCTCTTCTCGTTCCGAAGTTATTAGCGACCTTAGAACGCCATAAGACAGAGCTCACATGTAGCGTTAGGCGGAAACTGACTTTCAAAAGTGATTGTTTTTTAGGTGTGTACTTATAGATTGTGACACGACTGTTACGCTGCTTCAAACCAGAACATTGTATCTCTTCTCGTTCCGAAGTTATTAGCGACCTTAGAACGCCATAAGACAGAGCTCACATGTAGCGTTAGGCGGAAACTGACTTTCAAAAGTGATTGTTTTTTAGGTGTGTACTTATAGATTGTGACACGACTGTTACGCTGCTTCAAACCAGAACATTGTATCTCTTCTCGTTCCGAAGTTATTAGCGACCTTAGAACGCCATAAGACAGAGCTCACATGTAGCGTTAGGCGGAAACTGACTTTCAAAAGTGATTGTTTTTTAGGTGTGTACTTATAGATTGTGACACGACTGTTACGCTGCTTCAAACCAGAACATTGTATCTCTTCTCGTTCCGAAGTTATTAGCGACCTTAGAACGCCATAAGACAGAGCTCACATGTAGCGTTAGGCGGAAACTGACTTTCAAAAGTGATTGTTTTTTAGGTGTGTACTTATAGATTGTGACACGACTGTTACGCTGCTTCAAACCAGAACATTGTATCTCTTCTCGTTCCGAAGTTATTAGCGACCTTAGAACGCCATAAGACAGAGCTCACATGTAGCGTTAGGCGGAAACTGACTTTCAAAAGTGATTGTTTTTTAGGTGTGTACTTATAGATTGTGACACGACTGTTACGCTGCTTCAAACCAGAACATTGTATCTCTTCTCGTTCCGAAGTTATTAGCGACCTTAGAACGCCATAAGACAGAGCTCACATGTAGCGTTAGGCGGAAACTGACTTTCAAAAGTGATTGTTTTTTAGGTGTGTACTTATAGATTGTGACACGACTGTTACGCTGCTTCAAACCAGAACATTGTATCTCTTCTCGTTCCGAAGTTATTAGCGACCTTAGAACGCCATAAGACAGAGCTCACATGTAGCGTTAGGCGGAAACTGACTTTCAAAAGTGATTGTTTTTTAGGTGTGTACTTATAGATTGTGACACGACTGTTACGCTGCTTCAAACCAGAACATTGTATCTCTTCTCGTTCCGAAGTTATTAGCGACCTTAGAACGCCATAAGACAGAGCTCACATGTAGCGTTAGGCGGAAACTGACTTTCAAAAGTGATTGTTTTTTAGGTGTGTACTTATAGATTGTGACACGACTGTTACGCTGCTTCAAACCAGAACATTGTATCTCTTCTCGTTCCGAAGTTATTAGCGACCTTAGAACGCCATAAGACAGAGCTCACATGTAGCGTTAGGCGGAAACTGACTTTCAAAAGTGATTGTTTTTTAGGTGTGTACTTATAGATTGTGACACGACTGTTACGCTGCTTCAAACCAGAACATTGTATCTCTTCTCGTTCCGAAGTTATTAGCGACCTTAGAACGCCATAAGACAGAGCTCACATGTAGCGTTAGGCGGAAACTGACTTTCAAAAGTGATTGTTTTTTAGGTGTGTACTTATAGATTGTGACACGACTGTTACGCTGCTTCAAACCAGAACATTGTATCTCTTCTCGTTCCGAAGTTATTAGCGACCTTAGAACGCCATAAGACAGAGCTCACATGTAGCGTTAGGCGGAAACTGACTTTCAAAAGTGATTGTTTTTTAGGTGTGTACTTATAGATTGTGACACGACTGTTACGCTGCTTCAAACCAGAACATTGTATCTCTTCTCGTTCCGAAGTTATTAGCAACCTTAGAACGCCATAAGACAGAGCTCACATGTAGCGTTAGGCGGAAACTGACTTTCAAAAGTGATTGTTTATTGTATCTCTTCTCGTTCCGAAGTTATTAGCAACTTTAGAACGCCATCAGACAAAGATCACATGTAGCGTAAGTCGGAAACTGACTTTCAAAGGTGATTGTTCTTTATTGGCGTACTTATAGATTGTGACATGATTGTTACGCTGCTTCAAATCAGAACATTGTATCTCTTCTCGTTCCGAAGTTATTAGCGAATTTAGAACGCCATCAGACAAAGATCACATGTAGCGTAAGTCGGAAACTGACTTTCAAAAGTGATTGTTCTTTAGGTGTGTACTTATAGATTGTGACATGATTGTTACGCCGCTTCAAACCAGAACATTGTATCTCTTCTCGTTCCGAAGTTATTGGCGACTTTAGAACGCCATCAGACAGAGCTCACATGTAGCGTTTTAAGTCGCTAATAACTTCGGAACGAGAAGAGATACAATGTTCTGGTTTGAAGCAGCGTAACAGTCGTGTCACAATCTATAAGTACACACCTAAAAACAATCACTTTTGAAAGTCAGTTTCCGACTAACGCTACATGTGAGCTCTGTCTGATGGCGTTCTAAAGTCGCTAATAACTTCGGAACGAGAAGAGATACAATGTTTTGGTTTGAAGCAGCGTAACAGTCGTGTCACAATCTATAAGTACACACCTAAAAAACAATCACTTTTGAAAGTCAGTTTCCGACTAACGCCATACATGTGAGCTCTTCTCTGATGGCGTTCTAAGTCGCGAATAACTTCGGAACGAGAAGAGATGCAATGTTCCGGTTTGAAGCAGCGTAACAATCATATCACAATCTATAAGTACATACCTAAAGAACAATCACTTTTGAAAGTCAGTTTCCGAATTACGCTACATGTGATCTCTGTCTTATGGCGTTCTAAAGTCGCTAATAACTTCGGAACGAGAAGAGATACAATGTTCTGGTTTGAAGCAGCGTAACAGTCGTGTCACAATCTATAAGTACACACCTAAAAAACAATCACTTTTGAAAGTCAGTTTCCGCCTAACGCTACATGTGAGCTCTGTCTTATGGCGTTCTAAAGTCGCTAATAACTTCGGAACGAGAAGAGATACAATGTTCTGGTTTGAAGCAGCGTAACAGTCGTGTCACAATCTATAAGTACACACCTAAAAAACAATCACTTTTGAAAGTCAGCTTCCGCCTAACGCTACATGTGAGCTCTGTCTTATGGCGTTCTAAGTCGCTAATAACTTCGGAACGAGAAGAGATACAATGTTCTGGTTTGAAGCAGCGTAACAGTCGTGTCACAATCTATAAGTACACACCTAAAAAACAATCACTTTTGAAAGTCAGTTTCCGCCTAACGCTACATGTGAGCTCTGTCTTATGGCGTTCTAAAGTCGCTAATAACTTCGGAACGAGAAGAGATACAATGTTCTGGTTTGAAGCAGCGTAACAGTCGTGTCACAATCTATAAGTACACACCTAAAAAACAATCACTTTTGAAAGTCAGTTTCCGCCTAACGCTACATGTGAGCTCTGTCTTATGGCGTTCTAAAGTCGCTAATAACTTCGGAACGAGAAGAGATACAATGTTCTGGTTTGAAGCAGCGTAACAGTCGTGTCACAATCTATAAGTACACACCTAAAAAACAATCACTTTTGAAAGTCAGTTTCCGCCTAACGCTACATGTGAGCTCTGTCTTATGGCGTTCTAAAGTCGCTAATAACTTCGGAACGAGAAGAGATACAATGTTCTGGTTTGAAGCAGCGTAACAGTCGTGTCACAATCTATAAGTACACACCTAAAAAACAATCACTTTTGAAAGTCAGTTTCCGCCTAACGCTACATGTGAGCTCTGTCTTATGGCGTTCTAAAGTCGCTAATAACTTCGGAACGAGAAGAGATACAATGTTCTGGTTTGAAGCAGCGTAACAGTCGTGTCACAATCTATAAGTACACACCTAAAAAACAATCACTTTTGAAAGTCAGTTTCCGCCTAACGCTACATGTGAGCTCTGTCTTATGGCGTTCTAAAGTCGCTAATAACTTCGGAACGAGAAGAGATACAATGTTCTGGTTTGAAGCAGCGTAACAGTCGTGTCACAATCTATAAGTACACACCTAAAAAACAATCACTTTTGAAAGTCAGTTTCCGCCTAACGCTACATGTGAGCTCTGTCTTATGGCGTTCTAAAGTCGCTAATAACTTCGGAACGAGAAGAGATACAATGTTCTGGTTTGAAGCAGCGTAACAGTCGTGTCACAATCTATAAGTACACACCTAAAAAACAATCACTTTTGAAAGTCAGTTTCCGCCTAACGCTACATGTGAGCTCTGTCTTATGGCGTTCTAAAGTCGCTAATAACTTCGGAACGAGAAGAGATACAATGTTCTGGTTTGAAGCAGCGTAACAGTCGTGTCACAATCTATAAGTACACACCTAAAAAACAATCACTTTTGAAAGTCAGTTTCCGCCTAACGCTACATGTGAGCTCTGTCTTATGGCGTTCTAAAGTCGCTAATAACTTCGGAACGAGAAGAGATACAATGTTCTGGTTTGAAGCAGCGTAACAGTCGTGTCACAATCTATAAGTACACACCTAAAAAACAATCACTTTTGAAAGTCAGTTTCCGCCTAACGCTACATGTGAGCTCTGTCTTATGGCGTTCTAAAGTCGCTAATAACTTCGGAACGAGAAGAGATACAATGTTCTGGTTTGAAGCAGCGTAACAGTCGTGTCACAATCTATAAGTACACACCTAAAAAACAATCACTTTTGAAAGTCAGTTTCCGCCTAACGCTACATGTGAGCTCTGTCTTATGGCGTTCTAAAGTCGCTAATAACTTCGGAACGAGAAGAGATACAATGTTCTGGTTTGAAGCAGCGTAACAGTCGTGTCACAATCTATAAGTACACACCTAAAAAACAATCACTTTTGAAAGTCAGTTTCCGCCTAACGCTACATGTGAGCTCTGTCTTATGGCGTTCTAAAGTCGCTAATAACTTCGGAACGAGAAGAGATACAATGTTCTGGTTTGAAGCAGCGTAACAGTCGTGTCACAATCTATAAGTACACACCTAAAAAACAATCACTTTTGAAAGTCAGTTTCCGCCTAACGCTACATGTGAGCTCTGTCTTATGGCGTTCTAAAGTCGCTAATAACTTCGGAACGAGAAGAGATACAATGTTCTGGTTTGAAGCAGCGTAACAGTCGTGTCACAATCTATAAGTACACACCTAAAAAACAATCACTTTTGAAAGTCAGTTTCCGCCTAACGCTACATGTGAGCTCTGTCTTATGGCGTTCTAAAGTCGCTAATAACTTCGGAACGAGAAGAGATACAATGTTCTGGTTTGAAGCAGCGTAACAGTCGTGTCACAATCTATAAGTACACACCTAAAAAACAATCACTTTTGAAAGTCAGTTTCCGCCTAACGCTACATGTGAGCTCTGTCTTATGGCGTTCTAAAGTCGCTAATAACTTCGGAACGAGAAGAGATACAATGTTCTGGTTTGAAGCAGCGTAACAGTCGTGTCACAATCTATAAGTACACACCTAAAAAACAATCACTTTTGAAAGTCAGTTTCCGCCTAACGCTACATGTGAGCTCTGTCTTATGGCGTTCTAAAGTCGCTAATAACTTCGGAACGAGAAGAGATACAATGTTCTGGTTTGAAGCAGCGTAACAGTCGTGTCACAATCTATAAGTACACACCTAAAAAACAATCACTTTTGAAAGTCAGTTTCCGCCTAACGCTACATGTGAGCTCTGTCTTATGGCGTTCTAAAGTCGCTAATAACTTCGGAACGAGAAGAGATACAATGTTCTGGTTTGAAGCAGCGTAACAGTCGTGTCACAATCTATAAGTACACACCTAAAAAACAATCACTTTTGAAAGTCAGTTTCCGCCTAACGCTACATGTGAGCTCTGTCTTATGGCGTTCTAAAGTCGCTAATAACTTCGGAACGAGAAGAGATACAATGTTCTGGTTTGAAGCAGCGTAACAGTCGTGTCACAATCTATAAGTACACACCTAAAAAATAATCACTTTTGAAAGTCAGTTTCCGCCTAACGCTACATGTGAGCTCTGTCTTATGGCGTTTTAAGTCGCTAATAACTTCGGAACGAGAAGAGATACAATGTTCTGGTTTGAAGCAGCGTAACAGTCGTGTCACAATCTATAAGTACACACCTAAAAAACAATCACTTTTGAAAGTCAGTTTCCGCCTAACGCTACATGTGAGCTCTGTCTTATGGCGTTCTAAAGTCGCTAATAACTTCGGAACGAGAAGAGATACAATGTTCTGGTTTGAAGCAGCGTAACAGTCGTGTCACAATCTATAAGTACACACCTAAAAAACAATCACTTTTGAAAGTCAGTTTCCGACTAACGCTACATGTGAGCTCTGTCTTATGGCGTTCTAAAGTCGCTAATAACTTCGGAACGAGAAGAGATACAATGTTCTGGTTTGAAGCAGCGTAACAGTCGTGTCACAATCTATAAGTACACACCTAAAAAACAATCACTTTTGAAAGTCAGTTTCCGCCTAACGCTACATGTGAGCTCTGTCTTATGGCGTTCTAAAGTCGCTAATAACTTCGGAACGAGAAGAGATCCAATGTTCTGGTTTGAAGCAGCGTAACAGTCGTGTCACAATCTATAAGTACACACCTAAAAAACAATCACTTTTGAAAGTCAGCTTCCGCCTAACGCTACATGTGAGCTCTGTCTTATGGCGTTCTAAAGTCGCTAATAACTTCGGAACGAGAAGAGATACAATGTTCTGGTTTGAAGCAGCGTAACAGTCGTGTCACAATCTATAAGTACACACCTAAAAAACAATCACTTTTGAAAGTCAGTTTCCGCCTAACGCTACATGTGAGCTCTGTCTTATGGCGTTCTAAAGTCGCTAATAACTTCGGAACGAGAAGAGATACAATGTTCTGGTTTGAAGCAGCGTAACAGTCGTGTCACAATCTATAAGTACACACCTAAAAAACAATCACTTTTGAAAGTCAGTTTCCGCCTAACGCTACATGTGAGCTCTGTCTTATGGCGTTCTAAGGTCGCTAATAACTTCGGAACGAGAAGAGATACAATGTTCTGGTTTGAAGCAGCGTAACAGTCGTGTCACAATCTATAAGTACACACCTAAAAAACAATCACTTTTGAAAGTCAGTTTCCGCCTAACGCTACATGTGAGCTCTGTCTTATGGCGTTCTAAGGTCGCTAATAACTTCGGAACGAGAAGAGATACAATGTTCTGGTTTGAAGCAGCGTAACAGTCGTGTCACAATCTATAAGTACACACCTAAAAAACAATCACTTTTGAAAGTCAGTTTCCGCCTAACGCTACATGTGAGCTCTGTCTTATGGCGTTCTAAGGTCGCTAATAACTTCGGAACGAGAAGAGATACAATGTTCTGGTTTGAAGCAGCGTAACAGTCGTGTCACAATCTATAAGTACACACCTAAAAAACAATCACTTTTGAAAGTCAGTTTCCGCCTAACGCTACATGTGAGCTCTGTCTTATGGCGTTCTAAGGTCGCTAATAACTTCGGAACGAAAAGAGATACAATGTTCTGGTTTGAAGCAGCGTAACAGTCGTGTCACAATCTATAAGTACACACCTAAAAAACAATCACTTTTGAAAGTCAGTTTCCGCCTAACGCTACATGTGAGCTCTGTCTTATGGCGTTCTAAGGTCGCTAATAACTTCGGAACGAGAAGAGATACAATGTTCTGGTTTGAAGCAGCGTAACAGTCGTGTCACAATCTATAAGTACACACCTAAAAAACAATCACTTTTGAAAGTCAGTTTCCGCCTAACGCTACATGTGAGCTCTGTCTTATGGCGTTCTAAAGTCGCTAATAACTTCGGAACGAGAAGAGATACAATGTTCTGGTTTGAAGCAGCGTAACAGTCGTGTCACAATCTATAAGTACACACCTAAAAAACAATCACTTTTGAAAGTCAGTTTCCGCCTAACGCTACATGTGAGCTCTGTCTTATGGCGTTCTAAAGTCGCTAATAACTTCGGAACGAGAAGAGATCCAATGTTCTGGTTTGAAGCAGCGTAACAGTCGTGTCACAATCTATAAGTACACACCTAAAAAACAATCACTTTTGAAAGTCAGCTTCCGCCTAACGCTACATGTGTGCTCTGTCTTATGGCGTTCTAAAGTCGCTAATAACTTCGGAACGAATACAATGTTCTGGTTTGAAGCAGCGTAACAGTCGTGTCACAATCTATAAGTACACACCTAAAAAACAATCACTTTTGAAAGTCAGTTTCCGCCTAACGCTACATGTGAGCTCTGTCTTATGGCGTTCTAAAGTCGCTAATAACTTCGGAACGAAAAGAGATACAATGTTCTGGTTTGAAGCAGCGTAACAGTCGTGTCACAATCTATAAGTACACACCTAAAAAACAATCACTTTTGAAAGTCAGTTTCCGCCTAACGCTACATGTGAGCTCTGTCTTATGGCGTTCTAAAGTCGCTAATAACTTCGGAACGAGAAGAGATAGAATGTTCTGGTTTGAAGCAGCGTAACAGTCGTGTCACAATCTATAAGTACACACCTAAAAAACAATCACTTTTGAAAGTCAGTTTCCGCCTAACGCTACATGTGAGCTCTGTCTTATGGCGTTCTAAATTCGCTAATAACTTCGGAACGAGAAGAGATACAATGTTCTGGTTTGAAGCAGCGTAACAGTCGTGTCACAATCTATAAGTACACACCTAAAAAACAATCACTTTTGAAAGTCAGTTTCCGCCTAACGCTACATGTGAGCTCTGTCTTATGGCGTTCTAAAGTCGCTAATAACTTCGGAACGAGAAGAGATACAATGTTCTGGTTTGAAGCAGCGTAACAGTCGTGTCACAATCTATAAGTACACACCTAAAAAACAATCACTTTTGAAAGTCAGTTTCCGCCTAACGCTACATGTGAGCTCTGTCTTATGGCGTTCTAAAGTCGCTAATAACTTCGGAACGAGAAGAGATACAATGTTCTGGTTTGAAGCAGCGTAACAGTCGTGTCACAATCTATAAGTACACACCTAAAAAACAATCACTTTTGAAAGTCAGTTTCCGCCTAACGCTACATGTGAGCTCTGTCTTATGGCGTTCTAAAGTCGCTAATAACTTCGGAACGAGAAGAGATACAATGTTCTGGTTTGAAGCAGCGTAACAGTCGTGTCACAATCTATAAGTACACACCTAAAAAACAATCACTTTTGAAAGTCAGTTTCCGCCTAACGCTACATGTGAGCTCTGTCTTATGGCGTTCTAAGGTTGCTAATAACTTCGGAACGAGAAGAGATAAAATGTTCTGGTTTGAAGCAGCGTAACAGTCGTGTCACAATCTATAAGTACACACCTAAAAAACAATCACTTTTGAAAGTCAGTTTCCGCCTAACGCTACATGTGAGCTCTGTCTTATGGCGTTCTAAGGTCGCTAATAACTTCGGAACGAGAAGAGATACAATGTTCTGGTTTGAAGCAGCGTAACAGTCGTGTCACAATCTATAAGTACACACCTAAAAAACAATCACTTTTGAAAGTCAGTTTCCGCCTAACGCTACATGTGAGCTCTGTCTTATGGCGTTCTAAAGTCGCTAATAACTTCGGAACGAGAAGAGATACAATGTTCTGGTTTGAAGCAGCGTAACAGTCGTGTCACAATCTATAAGTACACACCTAAAAAACAATCACTTTTGAAAGTCAGTTTCCGCCTAACGCTACATGTGAGCTCTGTCTTATGGCGTTCTAAAGTCGCTAATAACTTCGGAACGAGAAGAGATACAATGTTCTGGTTTGAAGCAGCGTAACAGTCGTGTCACAATCTATAAGTACACACCTAAAAAACAATCACTTTTGAAAGTCAGTTTCCGCCTAACGCTACATGTGAGCTCTGTCTTATGGCGTTCTAAAGTCGCTAATAACTTCGGAACGAGAAGAGATACAATGTTCTGGTTTGAAGCAGCGTAACAGTCGTGTCACAATCTATAAGTACACACCTAAAAAACAATCACTTTTGAAAGTCAGTTTCCGCCTAACGCTACATGTGAGCTCTGTCTTATGGCGTTCTAAAGTCGCTAATAACTTCGGAACGAGAAGAGATACAATGTTCTGGTTTGAAGCAGCGTAACAGTCGTGTCACAATCTATAAGTACACACCTAAAAAACAATCACTTTTGAAAGTCAGTTTCCGCCTAACGCTACATGTGAGCTCTGTCTTATGGCGTTCTAAAGTCGCTAATAACTTCGGAACGAGAAGAGATCCAATGTTCTGGTTTGAAGCAGCGTAACAGTCGTGTCACAATCTATAAGTACACACCTAAAAAACAATCACTTTTGAAAGTCAGTTTCCGCCTAACGCTACATGTGAGCTCTGTCTTATGGCGTTCTAAAGTCGCTAATAACTTCGGAACGAGAAGAGATACAATGTTCTGGTTTGAAGCAGCGTAACAGTCGTGTCACAATCTATAAGTACACACCTAAAAAACAATCACTTTTGAAAGTCAGTTTCCGCCTAACGCTACATGTGAGCTCTGTCTTATGGCGTTCTAAAGTCGCTAATAACTTCGGAACGAGAAGAGATACAATGTTCTGGTTTGAAGCAGCGTAACAGTCGTGTCACAATCTATAAGTACACACCTAAAAAACAATCACTTTTGAAAGTCAGTTTCCGCCTAACGCTACATGTGAGCTCTGTCTTATGGCGTTCTAAGGTCGCTAATAACTTCGGAACGAGAAGAGATACAATGTTCTGGTTTGAAGCAGCGTAACAGTCGTGTCACAATCTATAAGTACACACCTAAAAAACAATCACTTTTGAAAGTCAGTTTCCGCCTAACGCTACATGTGAGCTCTGTCTTATGGCGTTCTAAGGTTGCTAATAACTTCGGAACGAGAAGAGATACAATGTTCTGGTTTGAAGCAGCGTAACAGTCGTGTCACAATCTATAAGTACACACCTAAAAAACAATCACTTTTGAAAGTCAGTTTCCGCCTAACGCTACATGTGAGCTCTGTCTTATGGCGTTCTAAGGTCGCTAATAACTTCGGAACGAGAAGAGATACAATGTTCTGGTTTGAAGCAGCGTAACAGTCGTGTCACAATCTATAAGTACACACCTAAAAAACAATCACTTTTGAAAGTCAGTTTCCGCCTAACGCTACATGTGAGCTCTGTCTTATGGCGTTCTAAAGTCGCTAATAACTTCGGAACGAGAAGAGATACAATGTTCTGGTTTGAAGCAGCGTAACAGTCGTGTCACAATCTATAAGTACACACCTAAAAAACAATCACTTTTGAAAGTCAGTTTCCGCCTAACGCTACATGTGAGCTCTGTCTTATGGCGTTCTAAAGTCGCTAATAACTTCGGAACGAGAAGAGATACAATGTTCTGGTTTGAAGCAGCGTAACAGTCGTGTCACAATCTATAAGTACACACCTAAAAAATAATCACTTTTGAAAGTCAGTTTCCGACAAACGCTACATGTGAGCTCTGCTTATGGCGTTCTAAGGTTGCTAATAACTTCGGAACGAGAAGAGATACAATGTTCTGGTTTGAAGCAGCGTAACAGTCGTGTCACAATCTATAAGTACACACCTAAAAAACAATCACTTTTGAAAGTCAGTTTCCGCCTAACGCTACATGTGAGCTCTGTCTTATGGCGTTCTAAGGTTGTTAATAACTTCGGAACGAGAAGAGATACAATGTTCTGGTTTGAAGCAGCGTAACAGTCGTGTCACAATCTATAAGTACACACCTAAAAAACAATCACTTTTGAAAGTCAGTTTCCGCCTAACGCTACATGTGAGCTCTGTCTTATGGCGTTCTAAGGTTGCTAATAACTTCGGAACGAGAAGAGATACAATGTTCTGGTTTGAAGCAGCGTAACAGTCGTGTCACAATCTATAAGTACACACCTAAAAAACAATCACTTTTGAAAGTCAGTTTCCGCCTAACGCTACATGTGAGCTCTGTCTTATGGCGTTCTAAGGTTGCTAATAACTTCGGAACGAGAAGAGATACAATGTTCTGGTTTGAAGCAGCGTAACAGTCGTGTCACAATCTATAAGTACACACCTAAAAAACAATCACTTTTGAAAGTCAGTTTCCGCCTAACGCTACATGTGAGCTCTGTCTTATGGCGTTCTAAGGTTGCTAATAACTTCGGAACGAGAAGAGATACAATGTTCTGGTTTGAAGCAGCGTAACAGTCGTGTCACAATCTATAAGTACACACCTAAAAAACAATCACTTTTGAAAGTCAGTTTCCGCCTAACGCTACATGTGAGCTCTGTCTTATGGCGTTCTAAGGTTGCTAATAACTTCGGAACGAGAAGAGATACAATGTTCTGGTTTGAAGCAGCGTAACAGTCGTGTCACAATCTATAAGTACACACCTAAAAAACAATCACTTTTGAAAGTCAGTTTCCGCCTAACGCTACATGTGAGCTCTGTCTTATGGCGTTCTAAGGTTGCTAATAACTTCGGAACGAGAAGAGATACAATGTTCTGGTTTGAAGCAGCGTAACAGTCGTGTCACAATCTATAAGTACACACCTAAAAAACAATCACTTTTGAAAGTCAGTTTCCGCCTAACGCTACATGTGAGCTCTGTCTTATGGCGTTCTAAGGTCGCTAATAACTTCGGAACGAGAAGAGATACAATGTTCTGGTTTGAAGCAGCGTAACAGTCGTGTCACAATCTATAAGTACACACCTAAAAAACAATCACTTTTGAAAGTCAGTTTCCGACTAACGCTACATGTGAGCTCTGCTTGATGGCGTTCTAAGGTCGCTAATAACTTCGGAACGAGAAGAGATACAATGTTCTGGTTTGAAGCAGCGTAACAGTCGTGTCACAATCTATAAGTACACACCTAAAAAACAATCACTTTTGAAAGTCAGTTTCCGACTAACGCTACATGTGAGCTCTGCTTGATGGCGTTCTAAGGTCGCTAATAACTTCGGAACGAGAAGAGATACAATGTTCTGGTTTGAAGCAGCGTAACAGTCGTGTCACAATCTATAAGTACACACACTAAAAAACAATCACTTTTGAAAGTCAGTTTCCGACTAACGCTACATGTGAGCTCTGCTTGATGGCGTTCTAAGGTCGCTAATAACTTCGGAACGAGAAGAGATACAATGTTCTGGTTTAAAGCAGCGTAACAGTCGGTAACAGTCGTGTCACAATCTATAAGTACACACCTAAAAAAGAATCACTTTTGAAAGTCAGTTTCCGACTAACGCTACATGTGGGCTCTGTCTTATGGCGTTCTAAAGTCGCTAATAACTTCGGAACGAGAAGAGATACAATGTTCTGGTTTGAAGCAGCGTAACAGTCGTGTCACAATCTATAAGTACACACCTAAAAAACAATCACTTTTGAAAGTCAGTTTCCGCCTAACGCTACATGTGAGCTCTGTCTTATGGCGTTCTAAAGTCGCTAATAACTTCGGAACGAGAAGAGATACAATGTTCTGGTTTGAAGCAGCGTAACAGTCGTGTCACAATCTATAAGTACACACCTAAAAAACAATCACTTTTGAAAGTCAGTTTCCGCCTAACGCTACATGTGAGCTCTGTCTTATGGCGTTCTAAAGTCGCTAATAACTTCGGAACGAGAAGAGATACAATGTTCTGGTTTGAAGCAGCGTAACAGTCGTGTCACAATCTATAAGTACACACCTAAAAAACAATCACTTTTGAAAGTCAGTTTCCGCCTAACGCTACATGTGAGCTCTGTCTTATGGCGTTCTAAGGTCGCTAATAACTTCGGAACGAGAAGAGATACAATGTTCTGGTTTGAAGCAGCGTAACAGTCGTGTCACAATCTATAAGTACACACCTAAAAAACAATCACTTTTGAAAGTCAGTTTCCGCCTAACGCTACATGTGAGCTCTGTCTTATGGCGTTCTAAGGTCGCTAATAACTTCGGAACGAGAAGAGATACAATGTTCTGGTTTGAAGCAGCGTAACAGTCGTGTCACAATCTATAAGTACACACCTAAAAAACAATCACTTTTGAAAGTCAGTTTCCGCCTAACGCTACATGTGAGCTCTGTCTTATGGCGTTCTAAAGTCGCTAATAACTTCGGAACGAGAAGAGATACAATGTTCTGGTTTGAAGCAGCGTAACAGTCGTGTCACAATCTATAAGTACACACCTAAAAA